>JAODKL010000126.1:46307-59128 GCA_026780765.1 Petrocephalus schoutedeni
GTTTTCCCCATGTCTCCCAGTATATCGCAGTGTCTCCCTGTGTCTCCCAGTGTATCACTGTGTCTTCCAGTGTCTCCCTGTGTTTTCCCTGTGTCTCCCAGTGTATCGCAGTGTCTCCCTGTGTTTCCATGTGTCTCCCTGTGTCTCCCAGTGTATCACTGTGTCTTCCAGTATCTCCCTGTGTTTTCCCTGTGTCTCCCAGTGTATCACTATGTTTCCCTGTGTCTCCCAGTGTATCCCTGTGTCTTCCAGTGTCTCCCTGTGTTTTCCCAGTGTATCCCTGTGTCTTCCAATGTCTCCCTGTGTTTTCCCTGTGTCTTACAATGTCTCTCAGTCTCTCCCTGTGTCTTCCAGTGTCTTCCAGTGTCTCCCTGTGTTTTCCCCATGTCTCCCAGTATATCGCAGTGTCTCCCTGTGTCTCCCAGTGTATCACTGTGTCTTCCAGTATCTCCCTGTGTTTTCCCTGTGTCTCCCAGTGTATCACTATGTTTCCCTGTGTCTCCCAGTGTATCCCTGTGTCTTCCAGTGTCTCCCTGTGTTTTCCCAGTGTATCCCTGTGTCTTCCAATGTCTCCCTGTGTTTTCCCTGTGTCTTACAATGTCTCTCAGTCTCTCCCTGTGTCTTCCAGTGTCTTCCAGTGTCTCCCTGTGTTTTCCCCATGTCTCCCAGTATATCGCAGTGTCTCCCTGTGTCTCCCAGTGTATCACTGTGTCTTCCAGTGTCTCCATGTGTTTTCCCTATGTCTCCCTGTGTTGCCATGTGTCTCCCAGTGTCACCCTGCGTTTCCCTGTGTTTCTTTGTGTCTCCCAGTGTATCCCTATGTCTTCCAGTGTCTGGCTGTGTTTCCCTGTGTCTCCCTGTGTTTCCCTGTGTCTCCCTCCATGTCATCAGACTGCATGCCACTCTCTTCTTATCTTGCTTGTGAAGAGATGAAAGGCTTCACTTTAGTCCATCACCCTTGAAGCACCTTTCCATGTGACTGCAGACAAAGACTGTGCATTCCTCACTGGCTCCATCCTTCAGAGTTTAAAGGACGGAAAATGAGAAACAGAAAAACAGGGAAACAGAAACTAAATTAAAGGTTTGACGATTCATCTTGTGCATGTGCGTCTGTGATGCCATTCACCTAGAATGAGACAGCAGAAATTAGCGCTTCATATTTTTTGACAAACTGGACACATATATATATCGCATGGCATGAGAACAACAGAAATAATTTATGCATTCATAAAATACCAACTGTTTGAAATCCAAGATCTGATTTCTCTGTGCATTGAAGCAAAGGGGGGAAAACAATGAATTAAACAGTATTAGCAAATAAAAATTCAACAAGGACTCTAACCAAAAAGTTTAATACAAAATACTACACGCTGACCAGCAGGCTAATTTTTAATCAGAAACACATGCAAAATGATGGTTAAAAAAAAAACAATAGAACCATTGAAGAGGGGTTTCTGGGAAACCGGCCCTTTTCCCAATCTGAATGTAGACGATGTTTCTTCCCCTCTTCTGGTGACAGCGTTCTGTGACGCCTCATCCTTGCTGCTGCCGGCCAATCAGATGGGGTCCAACCCACCAAACGCCAGTCACCCATGCGGCTTGTGTCCCATGCTGATCCTTTGGCCAAGGTGCTTTGCAGTCCTCTCAGTATCGCATGTCTGCGCGGCAGCAGGGAGCTCTTACAGAAGCTTGGCTGTGGCCGCAAGTCCAGAGAAGACCTCCCGGAGTGAAGACAGGAGACACAGAGGCAGTCTCACTGAGGTGGCGACGGGGGCCGTCTAAAGCTGCCAAGGGCAGCAATTATGGGATGTGTTACAGGTTCACTTCAAAAGCAGGGTGCCCTTGTCAGGGCTGACTCCGGTTTATATCAATGCCGGCGCCTTGCAAATGCTCCCGGCTCGTCCGTCGGGGATTCTCTCAGCCTGCCACGAGCGACAAGGCTCGCCTCTAGCTTCTGAAAGAGAGAGGCGGCTTTAGACCTTCACCTGTGCCATTGTTTAATCGACACGCGGCACTTTATTGTCCCTTTCATCCACTTTATTAGGGCATTTACGGGTAGCCGAGACTCCAAACATATGCCACGTCATGTATACTGCATGAAGTGAAAGGCTCCCCAGTCCAAGTCTTTCATTATGAAATTCCGGACCAGTTGGTGCATCATTAATATTTGCAATTTTACCCATTTATACAGCTGGATATTTTAACTAGAGCAAATCGGGTTAAATGCCCTGCTTAGCAACCACGCTATGATGTGATTCAACAGCCTCGAGGTTACAGGTTTGCGTGCCCATTAAGGCAAACCTCATTTTACTATCCTTTAAATGCTCGTATATTCAGGGACCGTGACCAAATTTCAAAACTACTGCAACTGACACTAACGTACCAAAAATCTCAGGTCGTTATTCATTAAATGATGATCGATCTTTAGGCTCTGTTTTGGTTCAAAGCAGAGTTTTATATACTAGAGCGAGCTGCCTCAGATATCTGTTTTGTGGAATCGGCTTCCCAGAGATACTAGACTTCATAAATATTGCACTCCTGGCCCTGGCATTTGTGCATAGCCCTTGTCGATTATTGAACGCGATAAAATATTGATCACAAAATAAATTTGCGGAGCTGTTAGAAATTGTACAGTCGTCCCATCGCTAGCTGCTAAACGTGCTGGAATAGCTACAAGGAGCTTTCACTTCCAATTATCTGCCTGCCCGCTTCGCTTGCTTAGCTTAGCAGACACTTTTGTCCAAATCGACTGGCAGGGCCCGAAGTGCCCCACAAGCCTTAAACATATACATCTCTTAATGTATTCATATCTCCGCTTGACGTGCTAAGCTCTTGGCAGAGTGGTCCGCAGGCATCTGAGATGCACACAGAAGATTCATTTATGGATTGCGCCGTAAACAGTAGAAAGCCCGACTACGCCAGCCACCGCTTCCAGGAGATCAATCTGTCTCGCTTACTATTGACCTTGATTGATGCCAAGGTTTTAAACTTCAAGGTGAAAAGAAATAAAATATCACTGGCGGGGCCCCCGAGACTCTGGTGTGGGGCGAGGGCTTTCTCGCAAAATGTTGATTTTAAAGCGGGTTCACGCAGTGTTGGAAAAGTACAAGCACAATTTTAAAATGAACAGTTTCTTTTATTTTATTAACAGTAACTGTCCATCAACCATCAGAAAAAAAACTGAAGTAGCTAAAGAATCAATATGACTCAACGAAGTGGTTTAACTAATTTTATGTAGCTGGTTGGCTCTGCCTCCGTGTTTCAACCTGCCAAGATAAATGTGAGCCCCCTCTGCTCCTTGTGAGCTGGACCACGACGTGTCTCAGCACCTGCCCCTGCTCTTCTCCTTCCCAGACAGGGACGGGCGGATCTTCCTGCAGGGATCAGCCTGTTATATTCCGCTCTGGCCGTTTCTGTAGACGGGGTACAGGCAGTTGCCAGAGCGGCTGTCCGCTTGAAAACCCGCGACGAAACCAGCGTTACGTGTAGCTCCGCGCTGCAGCGCCGCTGCATAGAAATGCGATAGAAACCCGCACAGAAATGTCAGCAGCGAGCCTCATTAGAATGGAGTGATCTAGCATCTCGTTGAGCGAGCAGATTAGTGGCAGTTCGGCCCCATGTGACTCCTTAGCCGACGAGTGCCACGAGTTCCCCTGTTTTCCAGCACTGCCAGCTGATGTGACTGTAACTATGTAGCTTGCGGGGCTTTTGACAAAAGAGGCAGCTGCCTGCCAAAGTGCTGGACCTAATTTAAGACGCCGTCGTTCCACCCTGAGATCACCGGTCTCGGCAGGAGTGCTGTGTTTAAGTGCTTAGCTATTGCTCCCCAGGTGACTCTGAAATTCACCCATACATACGGATGGACATTTTGCTGGAGAGGCTCGGGTTAAGCCCCGTGCCCAAGGGTCCTCTGGTTGGGCCCTCTCTGCCACACGTCCCGGCAACCTTCCGGTCATCAGGCCGTGTCCTGAATCACTGCACTGGGGAGAAGCAGAGGAATCACATTTCGGTCCCAGTGGCCTCTTCCCTTCTCTGTATTAATGCCTTTTTAATTAGTTCATATCCCATAGCTGTACTTCAGTCTCCCAGGCGAATTTGGTCACGCCTTCAGTATTGTCCGGCAATCCCTCATTTTTCAGCACCAGACTTTTACACATCAGCGACTCCTATGCGGCCAAAAAGCACCATCAGCCTTTTCAAGGATGCCAGCGTCTCTAATTAGGCCAGTAATGACGGGGACAGACTGGCAGCAACATTTTTATTGGTTACTCAAGACACTTCGGAATGGCTATTTGACAGATTCACAACCTGTCTCACTGGCTATTAAACACGCCTATAAGCCCTCTGATTGGCTACTGAAGACATTCACAGCCTCTGTCATTAGTCCCATCATCACCAGTCCTCCACCATACAGGTATCCGATGAGGGCTTGGTCTCCTTCAAACATTACCCCATTACTGCATAATATTATGACTCTCAATACAGCACATACCCAGACACAGGACCTTGCCATAACACACAAAAACAAAACCAGATGTGATACTGATATACGCAGGTCATATAAATATCTGCACACACATAGATGAAATGAACTACCAAGTGTCCTGCTGCTTTTGGGAAATATATCCTCAATAATGCATATCTACTGCCTGATCTGCCGTGTGGCAAAGTAACTGCTTTAATAGTCTAATCCAGAACAAAATGTACAGAGCTTTGATCGTCTAAGTGTGGCTTCCCTGGGGTGCAGAAGCAGGCCGACACCGGAGAGCATCTCCATCGCTTTGGCTCTCGGGCTCCCGCCGGCTGCCCTGCTATCTGCGAGCACCGCGTCTGCCTGCGGCCACCCACTGGGGTGCCCCCCCAGCCCCCTGCCCCACAAACGCCCCCCGCCACATCGATCGGCGGCAGCCACGGAGACGATGACACCGCACCCACGGCTGGCTGGTGGGGGGGCCCTCAGTCAATAGGCCACGCTGGTGCTGAGCATCGGAAAAGATTACTGGAGTTGCAAATGGCGGTCGGGCAGAAGATGCGGTCAACGACCCACCCTGCCATCTCCAGGACGACCACGACAGCCAGGTAAACATAACGCCTCCGTGAGCCTTCTCGCCGGGGCCCTGGGCTCTGATCGGCAAACGTGCAGTCTCTCCTTGCAACTCAGGCTTAACCGGTAGCTTTAAGCAGTTACCAGACAAGAAAGTTTCTCATTAGAGACAATGGTGTCTCAGGCAAGAAAATTAGATTTGTTCAAAACGATGGACAGAACCCTTCTTCATACTGAGCATACACACATTATTCAACAATGCACATTAAAGTAAATCCTCCTTAAATAACGATTGTCCACCGTAGAGACATAACCACCTCGGGCCATGTCTAACTTAGACAGAAAGGTTGGGCTACCAGTTCTTCTTTCGCGAAGTCTCGACATTAGTCATTTCCGACTGGCCAGATCCTCAGCCGGTCTGAAGCTCTTCCAAATCCCCCCCGGCCGACATTTTACAGTCTGTAGGTCACGCAGAAGCGCACAGACCTGCTAGCTGATGGGTCAGGAAGGCACAGAACTTTTATCAGCGGGTGACACCCATGCATTTTGGAGGGGGGAATGGTTTGGACCTACCCCCCACCCCATGTAGCACACCTGGTCACAGTCTGTCGATGACATAACTCCAGCCCTGATTATTGTCTCAGGATGGAAACCTTATGTACTTTGTCATATTCCTGAGACTTACCCCAATGCTTGTTTATTTTACCCCACTATGAACTCTCTCTCCTCCAAAATAATCACCCCCGGTTCTTCCTGCGTCTCCTGGTTTAAATTCCATCTTCTGCCTCATGCAGACCAGAGATCCATATCTTGCCCACAGACAGGGGTTCTGCTTTATTTGCCTGGTGTTTTTACAGCTTAAGCAGAATTTGATCAGCGCTGGCTGATCCCAGGTCAGCAGACGTGTGCGTCCCAGGAAGGCCTGCCCTGCTGGAGGAAGTCCAGACCGAAGCAGGATAATGAGATGTAATCTAAGCAACAGACATGCGCCTTCATTTGAATTAAATGTCATGGAGCTTTATCAGAAGCCCCCATTTTATTTAATATAGAAGCCTAAAAAAGAAAGAAAAAAAAACATTTCTTTGCATTGTCCTACTTTGCATTACAGAATAATTTGCATATTTTATCTGGGTCTAATTAGTGGAGTGTAATGGTTTCTTTTGATCAGGGGGTATATGTAAAACCGCTTTTAAAAACCCAGACATTACTAAATTCTACTGGAAATTTCACTGTGTTAGTTGCGGTTTTTCCTTTTCCGCTACCCTTTTATTTTTTATTGCGGTTTTTTAATGATTATTCAACATTCAGAAATAATGACTACACAAAGAATACTACCTTTGATATTGCAATTAACGGTCTTTGTATTTACATACAGGCAAAAGAAAGAATTAGATGCATCGTCTCTTCACATTCAGTCACTCAGCTAAATGCATTCGGAGTGGGTTTGGATTATATGCATAAATTTTAATTATTGGTAATATGTTAAAAGGCAAATCTTCTGCAATAAAAAATGAGGAAACTAAAAAAAAGATTATATTAAGTTCTAGCTCCCTAGGAAATTAAAAAAAGAAAAAAGCTCAAAAACTGTTGAAAAAAAGATGGTTGTACAACTATCTGCAACGGAGGAAATAATTAGAGCGTTCCTTTATTTGCCCGAGCCAATTAATTTAGACCGAGAAAACTGGAATTTATTCTAAAGGCAATTAGAGGTTTACAGGTTTCCTCCTGGAGTTTGTAGCAGAGCATCTGAACCAGAAAGAATAATGGAAAATATTACTCACCTGTGATTCAGGTTTGTTGGGCACTGACTCACATTGTACACACTGCAATGATTAATCAAGCCAACATACTATAAAGTGCCTGACATCCTGCCACCTACCTTGTGCCCTATGCTACCTGGGACTGTACCAGCTGCCCCCTCCCCCATCTAATTGGAAGCTGGATGGATGGATCCCCATTGTTCACGTACACCTGGATTGAGACATTAATTGGACATTAATTAACTCTTTGACAATACCGGTTAACCCATTAGGTGACATAAGCAGCCTACCTCCCTACCCACGGCCAGCTTCACCACCAGTGCTGCCCCCGGTAGGCACTTTCCGAGACAATGTGAGAGTGGCTTCCTCTGCCAGGGATGTAGGGATGTGCCCAGCCATGAAGCTGGCTTGGCATCACTGCCCTTTGACAAATGTTCCCAGCATGCACCTGACCAGGGAACCATCTGACATCATTGCCCCATGTGTATCCCTGCCTCTGACGCGACCCAAACATACTTTTCTGCCCGTTTCGCCCTCTTCTGGTCGACGCGCCCCTCGTAACACGTGTGTGTACCCCTCCGCCACACACTAGCCCGTGATGAACAGTGGCATGTTCTCGGGAATGTTCCGGATGCCTGCGCACCAGCAGGGTGTCGTGAAGCAGCGAGGCCCATGAGGCTGCCTGCTATTCGGGCGGGTAGTCTCTCACCCTCTCTCACCACCCCATAGTTTTTCAAGCACAGTCAATTTTCCTTTGATTCCTGCTCCAAAGAAAACAAAAGCATTTAAACTATTTAGCAATACTGTTTACACTGGGCTGTGGGGAATAAGCAGGGTGAGGCAGAATAAGAAATAAATCCATAAATCCCCAAAAAGTTTTGGCAGAATGATGTTTACTAATCATCCATGCATCCATCCATCCATGTTTCATAACTGCTTGTCCAGCACATAGCGAGCTTGGCGCTTATCCTATAAAGCACAGGGTGCAAAGGTAGGGACAAGAGCGCCAGCCAATGGCAGGCCGCAGACTCCCGCACGCACAGTGTAACCTCATTACCGTTTTTTAAAATGATCAATCTGTTTTAGATGATCGATAAGGTTTAAAGCAGCACTGCGGAGTCGCGAGTCTGAGAGCCAGAGGTCGTTTTTCCCCGCCATGATTTAAAGCTCGATCCTAATCCAGCGGCAGCTCCGGAGGGCCGGCTAACGACTCTGCCAATTCATCATCTCTGCCCGATTCGCGCATTCGGGGCCGCAGTCATCTGCAGTCGGAAATGCGCTGGGAAGCAGCACCTGAAAGGCAAACACGGCCCCACGCCCCCCCGGATGGCATTCCCCCCTCCAGCCTTTATTGATGATTCTGAGACACCCATAAGCCCACCCCCCTTTTCCCTGGCCATGTTCCCAGTAGCAGATGGCTGGGAACTGAGGGTAAGTCTTGACCTAAATGCATGAGTGAAATCATATGGGAGCACCCTCCCCCCCTTCCCCAAAAAACCCGAGGTGGCCCCGGTGACCTTCCACGCGACCCCGCGCGGACAGACGGCAGGCTGGGCGCCGCGTGGCTGGCTCGGCGCGGGCATGGCCGCGGGGATGCCAAACCGTGCTCTGTCATCCCGGGCTGATTTTATGCTTTAATAACCCATTACCCATTCACCTCACACCTAATTTAACACCTCCCCCCGCACCCTAAACTCACGCATGCAATATCAAGGCGGAATGGAAATGATCAATTATCCTCATGTGCCTGAACGTCGTGATCCAGGCGCAGCTGTCGCCCCCCCCCCGTAGCAGTTTTATTACACTCTGAACCGGATCTGAAAAAAATAACAAGACAGGCAACATGTGACCTGCAATCACCAAACTCCCACCCCCAAAAAATGAAAGATGTGTGAGTGCACTGTGCAGTTGAAGGCCTACTGTCATTACCAAAGGAAAAAGGTGGGGTTTGAGAGGTAGATAAAATTTACAAACCATGTGCTGTGCGTGTCTGTTTGTGTGTGTGTGTGTGTTTTTACTCACAGTTACGCAGCAGAGCTGATTTTTCGAGGCATGACTTCCTGACCATGCAGGGGAGGGTCATACGTGCTTCCTGGCTCATTTGCATATCCCCCCCCCCCCCACATACACACACACACTCTTTTATTTTCCCTGGATGACATCACTCGTTACTGCCGCCAGGTGGATAGAAGAATCTCCTGGAAAGTTTCTCACACGTGTTTTAAACAAAAAAACAAAAACAAATTATCACCACTGAAAATCGTTCGTTTAAATCTAGGGTACGCCTGCACAAAGGAACTTTCTATGAGTGGATGTTGTTTTTCTTTTTGTCTCGGAAGCTTGAGCAGTGATTAATTATCACATACCGCGGCTGACGGGTTGGGCTCGAGGAGTGCCGGGCCGCCCCGACGAGGAGGCGAAAGAGGAGGTCCCGGGGTAATCACCCTCAAGCTGCCATCCTGCCTGCTACTCTTCCATTGTACGCATATGAATAGCGACCCCCCCTGCCCCCCATGCCCTGACACCGCCCCAGCTGACCCCCCTTTCTCTCTGCTCCGCGGTGTCGAAACCCCGTGCTATGGAGTTCATTCCTCTGCATCAGCTACAGGCCTGATCTCCGACAATCCTAAAAGACAAAGGACTCTGGGCACAGTGTGGAGGGTGGGGGGCGCTGCTTTTTTTTTTTTTTTACAATCCCAAGCCCTATTGTCCCACCCTAACAGCTGGCATGAGGAATCGGCAATACGGGGGCGAGGGGTCACTCACCCCTCCATTCAGAAGCACCCGTACAGACATCATGCCATCACAGGAAAACGGATGGCATCACCACGAAGACCCTGCATCTCCCATTCAATGGCGGGGGTCCAGGGGGGTTGGGTTCAGCCAGGGGATGCAAAAAAAAAAGAAGCATTTCACCCCCCCCACCCATTAGAGCCGGAATTCCTGCAGCCTGGCAGCTGAATGCAAACGATGTTAAGCAAAATTAATTATTGACCAGGACACTGCAACAAGTGGTCCAACAAAACACTGTGAGGTCATGCAAAAGAAACACCGGTTGGTTTGGCTCTGGTGCTCCACAGTCTTCTCAGAGCAATAAGTCTTTATGATTTTATGATCCCTAGATTCATTTGAGTTATAGGCCCTGGATAACTTGTACGTATCAGAAATGAATGCACTGAATGTAAATATATGCAAAAAGGCTAACTGTGTGATATACAATTTCCCAATCACTTGTGTACTTATGCATGCTAAAGATTTTTTAAGTAAAAATCAATGGAAAAAAACACATTTCAGCATTTCCAAAAACTGCAATGAAGGCATTCCTGTGACAACCACAAAGAAACGTTTCTAAACAATGCAGAACGTAACAGACACTCACACACATTCCATGAACTTTATACTTTTATTGTGCTCAATCAAATTTTATTAGCCAATTGTGCAAGTTAGAATACAGGTACATAGGGGTCCTTTGGTTGTTGAATATCCCATATTGCTCCCCTCACTGCCCCCTGCATTGTCGAGAGAAAAAAAGAGCTCATTTGAATTCAAGCGGTCAGTCCCAGCAGAGTTTGGAGAACCATCCTGTGGTCCACAGCGCCATCATTCTCAAACAGCCCCTGATTGCAGCGATCGTAATGCACCGACTTTGATTGTCTGTCAAAATGCGGTGGAATTAAATTAAAAAAAAAACATCAAAAAAAAGACGACGCGTCTATTACCACATTTTTCAGCTTGGTGGGGAATGCGCCGTCCTAATTAACATCCGGCACTGAAACGAAAAGAAAATGAAGGTGAAAAAAGAAAAAAAGAAAGGTTTAAGTCTTACTGGGTGGCAGCGGCAGCCGTCGGCTCAGTTATGCTGGACTAGGCCGTACAAACGACGACGTGCTCTTATGGTACCTGAAGACATGCTTTATGGCAATTCGCACACCTCTAAGAGCTGGTCACCATGGGCTTCGGTCTTCCATTTATTAAGAACGGGGTTAACCCATAAAAATGGCTACTTGGTGCTTTGTTTCCTATTGGCCTGGTTCCCAGTGACTGTAACCGGATGCAGGCGACAGGGACGGCTGGTCACCTGCACATAATCACCTTAATCACGGCTGGTCACCTCTTCCGGCTTCAGCATTTCTTAAATCCCCTCTGTCCTCCCACACCTATTACAAGTGGCTCTAGTCACCCTCACGGAGAGCCATAAAAGGCCCGGTGCATGGCTCACAGGGTTGGGATTCTGTGCCTGTCAGAGAGTCTCTGGTCCCCCGGTTGGTAGAGTGAGGCCATCATTGGGCCCCTGAGCAAAGGCCCTCAATTTGCTCCAGGGACTGGATGCCCCTGCATCCTCAAAGAAATGTATTTCTCTTTAGATAAAAGCATCTGTTAAATAAATAAAATGCGGATGGCCTATTGCAAAAGGTACTGAAAGCAGAGCCCCTGATAAAGCGGCAGGTCCTGTCCTATGAGTCCATCCTTAACGCCGGCAGCTCCCACTCTCCGGCTACATGTGACACACAAAAGGAAGCTTGAGAAATGGTCGGGGTTTCCGGTACCATCTGGCAAAAGCCCTTCTTACCTGATCGATCTGGCTCTTCTCGGCCCAGTCGGGACCCTCCTCCGAAATCCCGACCTCTGATCTCCTGCCCGTGCCGAGCCTTACGGGGGGACTCGGGAAGGGCGTGGAGCTTGCAGAGCGGGTAATGAGCTGGATGTTTACCCATAAAGGTCAGTGCTTCGAGTCACAGGAGGAGACCTGGACTTGTACCCTTGATGTGAGCTCTCACTGGATCTGCTCCAGACACAATTCTATCATCCACCTGTTCCCCATGATTGCTTACCTAACGTAAGGTGGCAGTGAGCCCATCACCGGAAGCACGCGGCACTTAGGGTAGGATTCTGGTCCACCATGCTGCACGAACACAACTGCTAAAGCTAACAGCGCAATCCAGCCACAGCTATCCTTGGACTATGGGCAGAAGCCCTCATGAATACAGGGAGAAGATGCCGGCTCCACCCACAGAAGGAGAGGTCTGAGGCCATAGGGACCTCCAGGTGCCACGTTCAGCTGTTACGCGCGCAGCCATTAGGGGGATTAATGGAAAAGGAGTTTTGGCAGGGCGGCAAATGATCCGGGGAAACCTTTGCACTCCGCAGACAGCACGGCTCTGCCAACATCCGCAGACGTCAAGAGGGAAAACAATGGTGAGCTGGAGGGCTGGTAACGAGGAGGACGATATCGATCCCGGCCAATGAGAGGAGGAAATGAGATGCGACTAATGTGTGCGATTGTGGAATCTCTATCTTTACTGCCCCCTAAAGTTTCTCTTCCCCTTTTAGAGAAAAAAAAAACACAAAGCCGGTTTTTATATGCAGGAAATCACTTGCTGCATCGAAACCACAACAGCCCGAAAGTCTTGCGGCTGAGCGATTTGGGTTTTCCACCTCCTTCCGAAGAGGCGTTCGATGAAGGGGGGCGGGGGGCGGGGGGCGGGGGGGGGCACGGGGTCACTGTCCCGACCCACTCGTACGCCGCTGACTGTTTCAAGTGTCTATTGATTTTCTGACGCAAGCGATGAATTCATTAATATCAGCATTAGCCTGGCAACCGACGTGGGCTAAGCAAAATCCCATTACTACCGTAAGTGCAGAAAGCCAGAGGGCGAGATTGGGAAAAAAAAGGCACCATTTCCAGATTCCCCGTTCAGAATGTGAAAGGACAGCTGGATCTATAAGGTACAGCAGTCCGTGGCAGAGACAGAAACTTCCCACAAGTTTTATTTTCATCATTCTGCCCTGATTTAATCTCTGACGGGGGGGTACATGTAGATTATTGCACGGACCGGTTTGAAAAGCAGAAGATTTTCTTGCGTTTAATCCGGGGGATCGTCTTAGTGGAAAACAAAAAAAAAATAAAGAAAGGCACAAGCATGGGAACGTGGGGATGGAAGCAAAAGCTGGGGAGGGAAGGATTCCAGGAAACCGCAAAAGCAGAACAAAGACGCTGGGGGCGCTGCTGGAGATCG
>JAODKL010000128.1:0-29210 GCA_026780765.1 Petrocephalus schoutedeni
CGCTCCCGCCACCTCACCCTGTATCGCCTACTCGAGGTTGCCGCATTCATGATACTGAAACCTTATATACCTGCAATTCTTGCGCCATAGACAATTGTACATCCTATTACTGGGGGGGGCTTTTTCGTCTCAGACCCCCTGAAAATAATTATTCTAAAACCATTTAGCAATTCGTCCTGTGCCACCCCCCTGCCTTGTGGGGGACCCTGCCCCTCTGCTCTGCAAATTTAATTGTGTGGTGGTGCACCATCCCGTATTTCTTTGAAGGGGATCAAATCTTTGAATTGGCACTGGCTCTCAACCCTTGCATTTAATCCGAGACAGCCTACTTTTTAGAAGCCAGACCCATTTAAAAAGGTGCGGACTTTCAAGCAAGTCCTTAAAGAACCTTAAGGGAAGCAGCCACAGCTCCTCCCTGAGACTGGAAACCACATTTCTGGGTAAAACACTGATGGAAAAGTGCAATGCCTGCAGCTGATAAAGAAGCTGATAGGAAGCAGGTCAAAGCAGCGAATGACAGCACACATTACCCCTGTCCGTCTCCTATCCAGGTTCCCTGGTCAGGGTCGGGGTCAGCCTGGACCCCATCCCAGGCAGAACAAGGACTAAGGCACCCCAGATGTATTATTAAGGTGAACAATTTTAGTGATCTGATGTTGAAAGCACTACCTCCCTGGATTATGGTGCCAGATACACCATAATCATTGACAATAGCCTGGCCATAAGCATACATCTTTCTATTACGTTAAGACAGGTGTGGCTGTAACATCAAAGTCGTTTTAAACCACAGGCTAAGTTACTCACAGCTGTGGTTTCCATTTTAACATTTTATTCATTTATGCAATGCTTTTATACAAAGCGACTTACAGTACTCTGTGTGTGCTCTCTGGGAGTTGAACTCATGACCTCTGCGTTGTTAGCGCAACGCTCTACTCAGATGGTAACAATAAAGAAATTGCCTTTGCCCCGTGCATCCTGATGACTCCTGTGGGGGGGGCCTTACCTGAGAGGCGAGGCCTGTCTTTGAGGTCCCGCAGCTCCAGCAGCCTCTGGGGCTCGCGGTACAGGTGTGGCACGGCTATGTCCTCCAGGGCGTAATGCTGCAGGGGCGGGGGCGTGGGGTGCAGCTGGCCAGTCAGAGGTAGGGGGTGGGCAGGGCTGTGCCTGGGGGCGGGGCTGATGGTGCAGATGCGCTTGGCTGGGGGTTCTAGGGGACCCGGGGGCCGCTCATGGAAACCATTCTCTTTAGCCCTGCGGACAGGGGTCCAAACACATAAGACCATCTGCTCTAACCAAATCAAATGTTTCAGATCTAATCAAAATCAAAGTGTTCCAGACTATTTAAAAAGTGCTGCCTTTAATTGTGGGGGATTATATGTGTAAAAGAAACGTCATTTTTTAAATATTTCCTTCACAGGTTCAGTACACTAGACTGATAGTATTTTATTATTGGTATTAGCATTTCAAATCAAATCAAATTCAAATTCAATTTTATATCACCCATACACAATCATACATAGTACGACATGAAGTGAAACGTATTATCAGTTTCCGACCTAATAATCAATAAGAATTTTTTTTGGTCTGGATGTTTGGGGTATGGGGGAGGGGGGGTGATCGCATCCGGATGCTGGAAAAGCCTAACGCCCAGTGGGCTGGGGGGGCGGGGCTTACGTGCTGGGGCTGTGTCTCTTGGCGTTCTCGCCGGGCTCCAGGAGCAGCTCGGAGGAGTCTGACGGAGACGCCAGCGTGGTGCTGAGCAGCAGGTGCTCATGCTGGGAGAGGTACTGGGCTGGCGTCTGCTTGGCTGCCCGGGCGCAGTGCAAGAGCTCCCTCTGCAGGAGGGGCAGGTTGGCCTGTACAACAGGAGGCATGGACAGCATTACGGTGAGGGGAAGGGGGGATGTGGACTGGGGAATAAAAAAAGACGGCCAGAACCCCCAAGCCAGGTCCCCAAGCCTCAGCCTGCGGTCTAACAGCCTCTTAGTGTGGCGTCTGCAGACCTGCATAAATGGCATCTGGTAAATGTAACCAAGAGTTTAATCTTTTCTCTCTGTCCCTCTCTCTCTCTGCATTTCAGGGAAATTACAACACCGTGACGCTTAATAAACGGTTTGGGGTTTCACGACATTTGGATGGTGGTGGCAGAAATCCAGACTGACCCGATCGGGCCCAGAGCCTAGGAGGGAACTGAAATGGTTCAGATTTTTTGCTCATACAAGGCCAGTGCCAGAGTAAGGCGCCCCAGTGCCTTGGAGCCGTACTGAGGGGCCTGGTGTGTGGAACCACTCTGTGTAATGAGAAACAGGCCCCTCTCCTGTACTATTACGGCCTGCTTTTTCTCCCTGCTGGCTCAGGCCCGGCAGTGTTTGCCACGTGTCATTCACTCATCCATCCAGCAGGGGGTGCAAGTTTTAAGGCACCAGTGTGGATCAAACAGGAAATGGGATAAAAACATAACGTCTAAACTTCACTGTTGTGTTTCACTATCTCCGCTGTCAAAAAATGTCATCCCATCTGACTGAGGACAATGTGACATTCTCCAGACGTCACGTTAAACTGTGAAGTGAATTGCCCGTTAACTAGCCTAAACGTTTCTTACATTAAACTTTATTACAGCAATCTTGTAAATTAGCTGCCTACCTAGAAGTTCCGCTTGACCTCGAACACACATAATGAGCAGTACCATTTTAAAAAGCGTTAATGCGTGGTGTTTTGAAAAGGTTACTCATCTCAGTCAAGAATTTGTTGTAAGGAAATTTGTGTCTCGAGCCTGAGCTACGGACATTAGTCATGCCAGAACTGGAGCAGAAATGGAGCAGATTTTTACATGTGAAATCGAGACACCGGCAGATTTCAGAGGACAGAATCCACAAACACAAGATGCTGAGGCTTAGTTGTACGTATTGGAATCAGATGAGATTGATGAAAGACCTTGTGGACCACATGTTGGATTACAGTCAAACGGGGATTATTTTTTTATATCAAATGGGGGATATTTTTCTTTTAATTGTTCCTGAGAGTAACCTAGGAGCAGGAAGGCCGTACCTTTAGGAAGGGGATGACAAACGGCCGCAGGGGAAAGTTAGTCGCCTCTTGGAGTCTGGAGTGAAATTCCTCTATGGTGACGGTGGAGTTCTGTGAAGACGAATGACACAAAGCAGGCCGGGGCCTTAGCAAATTCCTCCAAGAAATCAGGGTGTCACGGGCATGAAGAGGAATCCCTCGGGAACCTGACACCATATGCTGTGCCACAATTACCCAAAACAGTGTTTTTTCTGAAAATATAGAAGTCTCATTTTTCTGTTTGTTTATATTCTGTTTTTGCAGAGTTGCCACTGAGCCTTTCAGTCAGCTAAACTGTGCTTCATTTCCTCACAGTTCCCCGGGTTCAGGAGAAAATGAGGTTCAGACACTGGGCCTTAACATTAACACCACTAGACAGTTGTTTTTAGAAAAAGATGTGCACGTCAATAGACATTTCAGGACCAGTGACAATGCCAGAAGAAAGATGCTGACAGGTTACACATATTTCATTCTCTGGAGACCTCCAGAACAGAAAGACACGTCTCCCGATGATGCAAGAGGGTGAAACGTATCCAAACAGCCTGACGTCTCCGCTCAGATTATCTTCGCTATTTTCTTGGGTATGTAGGACGTTCCCCGGCTTTGAACCAAACTTGACAGATAATCTCTTATTATTGGTGGAATTCCCCTTTAAGTGCTGGCTCCACCCCCCGCACCCGCCCAAGGACTCACCACCAGCGCCAGCACCAAGCTGCGCACGCTCTCCCCGATCTCCGGCGAGATGTCGCTCCCGAACTGCTGCAGCGTCGTCAGGAAACGCTTCAGCTTGCTGAGCTGTCGTGCCCCGCAGGTGGCGGGCAGCTGCTGGTTGGCCAAAGACGACGAGGACGACGGCGGCCCGTTGCTGTAGTGCTGGGGTGGGGAGGGAACTGCATTCAAAGTAGGCGGGGAGTTATTAATCCCATTGGTCACTAAGGAAAGAAATGAATAAGTGTTCGTCTGGGGATTGGCTGCATTGCTAGCAATGTGTTCCCAACAACAAATTACACAACTGTATAACTTAATATTGCATGATTAAGTAATTGCGCCTATTGGCTTTAATAAAATTCAGTTTTATATAGCACATTTCCCACCAAGACTGCCAAAGAGCTCTAACTGTTAAACAAACAAGGGAAAACAAATAATACTCAAATTAAATTATGTCTAGCTACGCCGCAGCAGTGATGTCACTATGAGTCGTCAAAGCACTCCTGAAGCAGAAATGTGTAATGCAGTGGTTCTCAAAAGATTTGTCTGGAGACTCCCCCCAAAAAACACTAGTCAAGTCCCACAAAACCTTTCCATACGATTAAATTTGCTGGGGGGAGGGGGTCCCCAGTGATAAAACTTGCTACTAATGAAATGGCTACCAATAAAGTTTGTTGAGCTTTCACCATATTCAGCGAGTCATTTTGTCACCCCATCCAATAATTTGGCAGCCCAGAAGAGGGGGGCGAGACTTACGTGTGGCAGAGGGGAAGGAAACGGGCCGGGGCCCGCTGGGGTTGACGGAGGGCAGGGGGGGCATAGTGGAAGGCGCTGGTCTGGAATGAGCTTTGACATCCACGGGAGAACCAGGCATGGCAGGCCTCTTCTTATCTCGGTCTGGAAGAGACGAGCCCAGAATGAGCCATGTGACGGCCTACGGGCAACGCGTGGTCCAAGCGGGAGAGCTCACACACGTGTGCCCACAAAGCCTCCCCGGCTTCTTCCATGACCTCATCCCAGACAAAATCGGGCCCGAACACAGCTTTCGCAACCGATCGAAACGGCGGTTAAATGCTGGAAAGGAAACAATCAGAAAGCCATCTCATCCAGAGGGGAAAAGAAAAAAAAATGAACAAATAAAATAAAAATCAGACACACGGGACGGACTTGAGTCACTCGATTCGGGCGCCAAAACCGGAGCGATACTAGAACACAGTGTTTTCCACCCATAAATGCAGGCTCATTATCTGACACACAAGAAAATGGGATAGGAAAAGCCTCATTCCTTGAATTAACCGGATGCCATCTAGCCTTGATCTATACCAAGATCCATTAGAAGACACGCTAAAGGATACATTTTAATAAGAGAGTATGCCAAAACATATTTCTGAGAGTTAAATGCTAGCTTAATTTCAGCCACTGGCTGAGTGCAATGTGTCCAGTATCTTCTTACTAGCAAGCATGAAAACTCCAGCGTAGACGAAAAGCTCTAGTGACTGATTCATGTTCATGCTTTCAAACAGCGTCTGTGGCAGATTTCAAACAGCATATTGCTGTGAAAACCCGAATGATGTTCTGCCATCGTGCATAAACGCAGACCAGACGAAATAAAAAAAAAAAACAGCCCTAAGTCAAAGTCAGAGGAGACCAAACTAATTTACAATGAAGAGTAACACTTGTTTAAAAATGTTGATTAGACATGACACACACAAAAATAAGTAAGCAATTCAGAATCAATTAAAAGTGAACCTGATAAAATTAAAAGTGCCATTAATGTAATCAACTAGATAACACATTATAGATTCAGAGCTAACTACATAATTGCTGCATTCCTTCAGAAGTAACACAATTTAAGAACTAGAGAAAATCCAACTTGAAAACCAAAGATGCAAAAACTGGTTAGTTAGAACCACGTCCAACATTGCGCCCAGATCATTACGAGGAAATAGTGAGTTCCCTCGCCTTGGCACCATTCAGTGTCGCGGGTGCTCGCATCCGCACGCCGATCCGCTCAGGCGCTGCCATGGCGATGGGCATGTGGCAGCACGCATGGCTGCACCCCGTTATCGGACAGCTCCACCTCCCCTCTCCTCGCCACCTGAGCCCCAGATGCCTCGCCTTTGCTGGCTCTGGCAGTTTCCGAGGGGCTCCAGCAGCGCCTCTTAATGGGTCAGCCAAGGGCCGCCACTCCTCTCGCCCCACCTGCCATGCTTACGGGACGGCAAGGTTGTGCAGATGGACGCCAGCGCACTTTCGTGCTTGAATTGCATCGCAGACAAACAAGACCGACCAGATCAGCACAGGCAAGCCGGGCAGGGACTTGAAGAGCATCTCCGCTCGAGTCCCTCATGTTTGAGGTCACTTACAAGCCAGACGCTGTGGCGAACACAACGTACCTCAACCCAGTCGCAAACGATGCCTCCTGAGGTGGACGAAAGCAAAGTTGACAGTGAAACTGAGTCTGGGGCCAGTCCTGGGCCACTAGAAACGAAAGCCTCTGGCTTTCGAGAAAAAACTGATGCTCACAGTTGCCAGAGGGTTGCTGTGCTCCTGGCTAATGGGCTAATGGATGATCCCCCCCCCCACACACACACAGCCACAGTGATTAAAGCCTGTCAATACCAGTGGAACACAAAAAAAAGCACTTCCCTCGTCACTCCAATGAGCCACCCAGAGTAAATATTGGTCTAAACAGCATTTGCTTAACTGTTCTGCTGGCCACCTGTCACCTTTTTCAGTTAAACGAGAATGAAAGACAATAGAGGGAAGATATGGTCATCAAAAAACGCAGCCAGGCAGACGCTCGGGCGCCGTGATATTTCCGGGACGCGTCAGGGAGAGGCGCCCTCCCATGGGCTGCGTGTCAGCGGCCGAGTGCCCATACCAGGGTTAAGGTGGGCGGACGGATGTTAAGAATGGGGAACAAAATTGTGTAGTGGAAGTGTGGAGAACAGAGAGCCCCTTCCTGATTCAAAAACACATGGCTTTAATATCGCTGATGAACATGAGATCAAGGTGGATGCCACATTTTCACTGATTATGGAGATTTTCTGAACAACATCCTGGTCATATTTCAGCATTTTGAGGATTTTTTGTAGTGGACAATATCAGATCCCTGGGCTTGAGACTTGAGAAAATCCACTTTCCTAATTAGAGTGGACTCTTTCCTAGCCATGTCTTTTCTCCAAAACTCAACAGAAATACCAAACAAAAATGCTGATTTATTAATGAAGGGTGACTGGTGAGAATAATGCAGTTGGTGTAGGACTGACATTTTTGCTTGGAAATCTTAATTTGCAGCAGTTCCCTCATTTTCTGTAGTGTGAACTGGGCAGCTTGCACAGCATGAAGGGCAGAGCAGGAAGCCCCGTGTCAGCTGACAGGAAACAGAGCCATTATTAGAAGCTAAAAGCATCCATTCTCGGACCATCAGTGTCGACCTGCAGTCTCCCCATCTCAGAATGTCACCCTAGAGGCTCCCTGGGGTGAAAAAGGCCCCGCTCCGCATTCTGCGACAGGCGAGAGCCCGACTCTGCGGCAGCGGTCACCACAGGCAGGGTAGCTTGTTCACCTGGCTGAAAACGGACAGCTGGGGCGAGGGTGCAAACGACGGATGGCGCTGTGACGTCCATGTAGACAATGACACAAACATGGGGACTTGATTAGCCGCTTTTGCGAGGGTCAATCTAAACAGATTGTGTATGAGACCTAGAGCAACGACTGCCCGTGAAGAATGTCACCAGGAATCAACTGTATGAGGGACATCGCCCGGGTGCCAAATCAAGTGGCAAAAACCCATTAATTCGCGGACCGGGCTGAGGTCGCGACCCCACTCTCAGATCTAGCGAGCCTGCAGATTCAATGCATGACGCATGTCTACCGGACCCCACTGCTCGAGGACTGGGCCTAAATTACACTGTCCATAAAACCGCTTAATCGCATTTCAGGCTCCGTCAGATTTCTGACATTCATTTGCAGCTGATATTAAAAATCATTACAGTTTCACTCAGCTTCATGAACCAAACAGCCATCGTATTAATGCACATTAGTACACGGAGAGGACCACGAAATTCATATTCATAAAACGCCACTAGGAAAATCCCTAACATTAATTCTTGTAACAAATTCTGCACCGCTTTACCACACCAAAGCGCAACTGAACGATGCTGCAAAACGACATCGACACCTCATGCTGTTGATCCTGTTGATGCATGAGTCCAAACCACCTATTTTACAATGACCCCCCACCCCCTGCACCGTTGTCCATTTTCTACCTGCAGACTTCTCACAATTACCCCTCTCCCCCAAGCCCTCCTCTCCCCAATATGCCAGTCAGGTCTAGAGAGACTTGGCTGCAGAGGGAACAATGACTTGGAGGGAAAGTAACACAGAGCATCTCAGCCCTCTACTACCCGACAGCTTCCCTATGCTACCTAATGAGCATCAGAGCCAAAGGAAAAGTTCCTGTATAAATCCCCTGTCACTCTCATCCAATAACACCAGCGCCATTTGAAACTGAAGAGCAAATTTCCAAGACTCACTCTCAGTACATGGGACGCGTTTTCAAAAAGACCCCTGGGGACTTAGTGAAGCCTGACTTTAGGTCATTGACACGTCTCATCTCAAAAACAACAACAAAAAAAATGGACTGAGTGAGTTTTGTACATTTTCTCTTCAGTTATGTGGTCATGTTGGTCCATAGATGACCCCCTTTTGGTGCACCTACTTTCCTAGAACTCGGCCCAGGTGTTTCTAAGGACCTACAGCAGGTCCTCATAGCCGTGGGCATTAAAGAGTTAACGCCACTTTTGTGTTTTTTTTTTTTTTTCTCCTGCAGGGTTGCTCATGCGGCCATGGCTCCCCACCCCCCTCCCCCCGGCCCTCTGCTGTCCTCTCCACCATATGGATCTAATCGGGCAAGAGCTTGCCAGCTGGGGCCTCCAACAGTCACCTGTGACAAGAGAAAAGAGACAGACGGCTTAGGATTCCAATCCAAGGGAGGGACAATGTGTTTCGAGCGATATAGAGAAGTGCGGGGGGGAGGGGGGGCACACGCGACTCGGACTGCATCAGTGAGAGCGAGGGAACAGAATTGGCCCGAGACAAAGGCAGCACCTGGTCCTCTCCCCGTCCGCGTGCGACGACAATGCAGCGCACATCTGTTCCTGCCTCCCACTCGCGCTCCCTGCTTAATCCGTCCCCATCTTTTCTCCTCGCGGCGCAGCAACAGGTCTTAATCTCCAAGCCCTGCTCACAGGCGGCTGCACAAACACTGTTCGTTTTCTTTTTCTCTCTCTTTTTTTTGTTTTTAAATTGCCAAATGCACGCACGTGCAGGGCGAGCTCGGCCGTCGTGGCGAAGACGCGCACGACTCCGCCCCTTAATCTGCCAGGGCCCGCGTGTTCTCGAAGACCTCAGCCGCCAAAAGGTTTTCCATGCCTGACGGACAATGGAACCGGATCGCAGTTCATTTACTAATTAAGTTTCATGATCTCATAAAAATAAGCAAACGCAACCCTTCCACGCTACGGACAAGTATCCTAAGGTACATACCCCACAACTCCTGGGAATATTTTATTGTCACGCAAGACAACATTAGACTGGGTTAGCTGCTGACGTAATTACAATTAACTGACATTAAATGCTTAAAGAAGAACTGTTGTGGGAATAATTGACAGTAGCCATTCAAGTACCAAATGAGTAAAGTTAGTCACAAACACACAGCAATTGGCTTTAGTTTGTCGATTTGTCAGTGTTCAAGTCTTTTCTGAAGCAGAAAGTTTACATTTATATCATTATCTGCTGCCGGGTAAAGGTTCCAGGCTCTCTATAAAAGTATGGGAGAATGAAGACAAAGGCACTTGGGGAGCCTGGGACGGCACCTGACATTGTCACTATACGCATGGGCAGGTTGAAGAAACTGGAGGCTCCCAAGAAGAGCAAAACTGGTCATCCCCAATCTGAGCAGATCATTCACCTATTTCCCGACAGCTACAGGCAAAAAATAACAGCCCTGGCAAGCTTTGCTAATAACTGGCCCAAATTATTATAGAAATACTTCATCCGCTTTATACATTGTCCAGATCTTCACTTGGCAATGGTACATCAGTACGGCGAAACATCGTAATCATGCAGACACTGCTGCACTTGGCCTATCACTGGGAACTGAGGCAAGTTATTCACTAATACTATTTAATTGCATTTAATTTTCCGATTGTGTCATTTCATTGTTTTTTCCTTGTCTTTTTCCTATTCTGTAGTTCTGCATGTTGTTAACTAATGTGCTAATTTGCAGTAGCCCCTGGCCTATCATCAGAATATAATTTAGACAATTGCATTAAGAGTATTCAAAACGATAAACACGCGACAGCAATAGGTAACTCAGGAGGCTTAGGAAACAAGATACCACCTCAGACCTTGCTTCAAGCATGCCGAGTTTCAGTATGCACGCGTTTTATCAGCTCCGATTCTATAATTGTTTCGTGGGACGATCGGCCAGCCAGCAGTATGCAGTCTGTAGTTCTCCCTTATGGGCCTGGGTTTTCGGGGGGGGGGAGTTTGAGAGAGTGGGGGCTTAAATTTCATGGAGGAAAAGCAGCATGAGAGGCTGAGTGTTTGTTTAAGAAAGTCACTCTTCTCCAGAGTGCTGTTACAGCTGGCCGTCTCGGTGCATAGAGGCTAGGCTGCAGGACTGAAGGTGTTTTGATTCATGACCCGCTGGAGTCTCTGTGTGTGAGTGTGTGTGTGTGTGTGTGTGAGTGTGTGTGTGAGGCTTGAAGGCGCCTACGAGACACGGGCAAGGGAAATATCAGCAGCGCAGCTCGGCTGTGGAAAGTGGGCCCTCGGTTTTTCTTGGCTCCACGGCAAACTCTTTTTCAGCCCCCGGACTGCGGTCCAGCCCGAATCCCAGGACAGACGCGGTGCCCATGTGAGAGTAGAGAGGTTCGAGCGGGGTGGGGGAGAGGGGTCTGGTGGGCCAAACGCACCTAGGCCGTAACACAAACATGGCGAGCTGGAGCTGCCGCCATCACCCCAGAAATGGAGGTGCGTGGAAAAGGAATCACTGGCAAACGGCGGGAGCAGAGCAGACGGTGGCGATAAACCGCCGGCGAGGGACTCCTCACTCCGACCGTGGAAAAGAGAGACTGGATCCCTGGGAGGAGCCATAAATACTGCGGCCCGTCGAAGATGCGGGGTTCCGTGTCAAGGCGAGGTCAGCAGCAGAGGCTGGCACCCACATCACAGGCAGTGCGTTTGCCCTCTGTTTCCCCACTGTCCACGGTCTTTCCGCTTAGCAGATCGCTGTCACTGCCCGATGCTGCCAGGGGGTTTTAACCGGATGTTACTTGGATTAAGCACCCTGCTCAAAGTCAGGACGGTGCTTAATTAGCTGCTCATCACCCACGGTGTGTCAAAGACTTGGGAGATGTAGGGAAGATGCAAGCAATGTGGGGGCAGAGCTGGGGGCGGGGTGCAGGCAGGCAGGGGATAGCCTCACTAGGAGGCCACCCGCTATCTCCCCCCTCCCCACCTAATTGATTCACTTTCTAATCAATCAGCCGAGACTCCACCCCTCCCACATCTGACGTCCCATTCATCCGGCTCGGAAAATCCCCAGCAAATGACACAGCAGATTGATAACTCAAAGTTCTCATACTTCTCGCACCCCCCCCCCCCCCCAAATAAACGGCTCTGCCATTAACAGAAGCGTCAAAATATACGGTGGCACGGGGGCATAAATCACGGGCCTTCCTTCCCCACTCGCCCGCCACGCCACGCCGCTTTGCTTTTCCCATCAGCCATCAGGAATTCTCCCGCCCGGCCCGGTCCGACACCAGCGGCTCCCGCCGTTAAATCTGGCCGTCTGACACCGGAGCAGGCAGCTGCTTAAACGTTTAGCGCCAATGGCGCGCCTGGGTCGTTTGGAGTGGCATGTGGCTCTGGGTAACCCAACACGTCCACGCAGCGCCGCAGTTTTACTGCACCCCTGCCATAAATACAGGGCGATCGAGCTTGGACCGCGTTAACAGGTTTGCTCGCTGTTTATTTATGTATTTACGCAAACCTCAACGTCTCCCCGCTTCAGGTGTGGGAAAACAGACGGCCAGTAAATACTAGTGACTCCTCAACTCTCCAACAAGCCCCTCGACAGACACATGTATCCGTAGAGATAGAGTTTTAAGAAACTCTTCCGGCAGTGGAGGAGGTACTTCAGGTGTCCGCTTTCCGCCGCCACAAAGCCCAATCATCTCACTCCTTGGACTTTTTAAATGCTAATGACCCGTTTCGGAGATCTGACCACGGGGGCCTGAGTTCCGGAGAGCACACGGGCCCGCGGGGGTATTGTTCTGGGGGAGGGGGGGGAGGTTGAGATATAGACAAAAGGGGGACATCGGAGGTTAAGAACAAAAGGCCAGTGTGTGTCTTTGTGTGTGGTGGGGGTGCACACTGCAACTAAAGTCACTTCATGAAGCACTCAGTCAAAGAGGCAGTCAGAGAATCGGCACGATTCAATACCATTTAAAGGTCCATTCAGACCAGTTAATACCACCAGCTATCACAAACCCCCCTGCCCCACCCAACCCAAAACCTCCACCACTTTCTTGAGGAGCAAAACTAATTAAATGCACCCCTGGCGAAGGGAAAGAGATGCTTCTGAAGCCCCAGTGGATCACCATGGGGAGGGGGGCGACAGAATGCAGAAAGATTGATTATCAAGGCAAGAGAGTGATGGGCATCCTTCATAACTATGTGTAAATCCTGACCTGGTCTCCCACACCCCCCCCGGCTACAGGGAGTCAACCTTGAACAACATGTACCTTGTTCACCAAGCGCCCACCCGTACACGTACACTGCCCTGCAACCCTATCAAGACCAAAAGGGGGGGGGGGGATGGGTCAGCCAAAAAAACAGAAGAACTGTAGAGCTCCCCATGGACATGAAAAAACAGACCTTGACGGCAATCAAGTCACTGTGCGGCCTCTGAACTGGGCCTCCACCCCAGAGGTCCTAATGTTCTAGGTTTGTGTCTCACATCTTCCGTGGGACAATTGAGGCCAGTGACTGGCCAGTGAAGCAAAGTGGAGCCTCAGGTCACATGGACTTCTCCGCCGGGCCCATCTCAGGACCCCAGATAGACCTCTGCCTTTCTCTCTGCCCCAGTGAGACCGGAGCCCTTTACAGCATCATAATGCACTGACTTCGACAATAGACCCTATTCAATGCCACTCTCTCCCATGCAATAAAACGGTTATTTAGCGGCAAATTTTTCTCTTTCTCGAGAGCTGTTGTAATAAGACAATGGAAAGCCCTGAACACGATTCTGCATCTCCAGCCACTGTAACTAATCTACTGTGTCCGGTTTAACCTTTTCAAGTGGGCGGTAAATTTGTCCCCCAGATCCATTCGCAGAACATGGACCAACAGAGAAGCCAGAGGTCACGTGACACGGGGTAGCCGAGATGGAGAGACATTTCAAAGGCTCGCTTGAAAAAGTGCAGGGCAGAGAAAGCCCAGCGCCGGTTTGTCACGCGGCGCCGGATATAAGACGGAAAAGAGCCGAAATGCGTAGAGCGACGCAGCCAAGCTTGATGGATCACATGCATGCTAAGGCCTAACTAGGAAATGACGGTGAGAGGGGATGACAGAGACTGCAACCATAAACACGCCACCCCCCTCAAATCCCCCCCCCCACACCAGGACACGAAACACACGCGCTGTCAGAGTGACGGCCTCCAGCCGCTCGTCAACGCGGCCGGCCCGGGCGGAGGCTCCCCAGTCACGTCTCGCGCAGCGCGCCGTCCCGACTGTGCGAATTCGAAGTCTCTCCAGGTCACTTCAGTGCGAGTCAGATCGAGAACCACCACCCCCCCGGTCCGAGCACCACCCCTTGCCCACAGGGCGTCGAGGCCCAGAAACCTGGCCATGACATAGGTCCCGAAGACGCACGTCGACACTGAGGCCCCCACTTTGCCATGTACCGACCTCCGGACAAACGGAACGCAGCATCAAACCGGCAGCCCGCCTCCAGCGCCACGTGCGTCCGAGCGGGGCAACCGAGCGCGTCAACTGGCCACGGGGAACGACGAGTGCCAACGGCCACCAATAAATTGACAAATAAATAAAATAGCCGTCGACTTCAGAGTCACTCGCCAAGGATAATTTGCTTACAGGAAAATCAGATGGTTGAGCACTGTTTACATACATTAACTGCGTCAGTTTCGGCTATTTCGCACAGTCGTAACTTGCGTGCGGCCGAATCGAAAAAGAGAGTATTTCTCTGTTCACTCAAGGAATATGAAGTTGTTAGGGAGATGGTACGAGCTTAACGATGGAGTAGTAAAGATGGGTCGATATTTTACAAGTGAGGCCTCGGAGGTATCAAAGGGCTTGGGCAGGGATGTAGCGCTCCTTAGTAACGAGTCCGCAGTCTTGCCACTTATTTGAGTCACCTCGCTGAGCTCGCCTGTATTTCAGAAAGTCCGGCAGCACTACCGCAGTAGGGCTCAGTGTGACCAGAGACTCGCAGGGACCAATTAGTACACAAAAAAATTATTACACGTTCAGATGCCTGTTAACAGAGGGACTCTTACTGATGCATTTTATTTTAGTACAATCACCTCCCCTCCCAGCCCTCTTACTCAATATACAAGGAAACTACGTTCAGTATTTTCAATTCAAAAGAAAAAAAGCAAGTATTAAATAGATGTTTATTTACATAACACAACAATGTAGGTTTAGTCATGGAGCAATAAGGACACTGCAGAATAGTTCCCCTAAGTAATATTCCGCTTCTAAAAATTGTGTCTTCGAGGGCAGAAAAATTACAGCCTGGAGCACAAATGGACAGTCACTTTGACACAGAAAAACACACAGACACACACAGCAGCACACACATACACACAGCAGGCATTTAAAATAAGTCTCCTTAAACTAGGATACTACTCGGTTCCTGTTTCACCGTTGACTGTCCACGTTAAGATTAATTACATGACGAGGGAACGCACACAGAAAGACACGGAAATTGTCCGAAGCACAAAACAGACACATAAAACAAAAAGGACCCCCCTCCCAGTAAGGATAAGAAAACGTTTGCCGCTTACCTCCTCCCGGTTCGATCTCTCTCTCTCTCTCTCTCTTCTCCGAAAACTGCAATGCCGTCCCTCTCTAGCCACTTTCCCTCGCCTCGCTCTGCGCCTTCATATGTCACGCATGTGTTTGCGTTCCCACATATGTGAGCCCCAGCGAGGCCAAAGCGGCTCGATCGAAGCCAGGGATACACAGATGGATCCCATATGGAAAAAGATATCTCCAAGCAGACCTCCCTCTCTCTCTCGCTCGCTCTCTCCCTCCCTCGCTCCCCCTCCCTCTCTCTTTCTCTGTCCAGGAACCCTTCTTCCCCCCCCCCCACACACACGCTTCTCTCTCTACAAGGGCGGCTGCCAGGCTGATGTCACCTACCGGGCCACACCCCCTCCATGGATCTCAGCCAATCTGCTGCTAATCTATTTGGTGTATTTATCGACGGGCGTCATAATTAACATAACTAATTGTTCTGGCACGCAGAGCCAAAACAAAAGCTCTGCCAAGGCAGGGGACTGCGGCTGTCTTCGATACTCCTGAATGGTAAACTTTCACGCTCTCTAGCACCCTACTGCATGTTCATTTTGCTTTTTGTTTCATTTAACAGTTTAGCTGCTAAGATTGCCGTCAATCAAGTCTAGCTCTGGTACCTTCTTTATAAACGCTTGCACGGGAAAGCCCAATAGAGCTGACAAACGCGTCTAGTCTTCTTATAAAAGCAAAATGTTTCATACAACCTGATACGGGACAGAAATGCAAGAACATTTCAGATTGATACTGTGGCAGCCACACTGGCATCCAGTCAAATACACTGGGATATACTGATTGGGGATTAGTTTCTAATATGGCCTGATATGCATTTAAAAATAAACAGTGGGCAATTTTACAAAATGATTATTCTGCTGTTCAAATTTTCATCCACCCAACGTTGAACCCAGTTATCCTTGTAAGGCTCATGGTGTTTTATTTTTAATTATTTCCAGTGAAGTGAATCCTTTAAAATAATGCACACTGTCACATATTGGGTCTTTCTCCCTGGATGGGGAAAGCCCAAAGGGACCATGAATAGGGGGCCAGACAGCGGCCAGTTTGTTTGGCTCTCGGCTGGTCACAATAGCGCCGCTGAGGCCTCTGACATCACAGATTCCGAGCGGGATTACCGGCTCATTCTCATGCTAATGCCAGCCCGCCCGCACATTGTCAAACTGGAGAGTTAGGGACCCTTCCGAGAGTGATTGTCGCCGACCTTTTTCCCGCTACAAAGCGACACATTTTTAACCAAGCTTATCGTATTCTATCAAGATGACAGCCTGGCCGCAACGCAGTTTTCGGGGTGTGTGCATTTCATTCGTGAGGGGATCAAATCTAACCCTACTTCAACCAGCAGGGAACTACTGGGAGTTACTGCCTTCGTCAGTACATTTTCTTAAAAACAAACATGCAAAATAAAACTCTTACACACACACACAGTGGCGTTTATGTTTAAGTGCCATCTTCTGTTTCACTGACGGACGGGGTGCCTGCCAGGTCACCAGACCCCATCCCAATCCTAGCATCTGGAGAGCACCCTTTCGCAGAACGCAGCCTCCCTGCCAGGTAATGTGCGTGGCCTGTCTCCCACGCATTCTGACTGGTGCCCCGCAGGTGTCCTCACATGCAAAGTAGCACCGGGCCGTTTAACACCCCAAAAAACGGACTCCAGTCCCTGTCGCGGTCAGGCTGCTGTGAGAAGATAGGCGGTAACCCAAAGGTTGCGGGTTCTGAATCAGCCCCTGGCACTTTATTTGTGCATCTGTACATGCGCATTCGAATTTGAATACTGGACTCTCCGCCTCATTTTGTACTCCTGACTAGATTCTCTTGGTGTTAATTATTTAAATAGCTCTGCTCATGTTAGCTGCCAGCGGCGGCTGGTATAGTTCTTGTTCCAATGCCATGTTGCACGTTTTGCTGGTCACTCAGCCTAGCAGCACGTGCTGCACAGTTGGCTCCTTCACAGCTTTATGCTTGTGATGCATCATCTGCCTCACTGGCACAGTGCTGTCGCCAAAACCTCAATGAAATAAAGAGAAAATGCAAATGTTATTGCGATTTGCATGATCTCCCTGCAACTGTAGTAATGTAAATAAATATTCAAAAGTTAATAAAAAATGATCATTTCTGCTAGGATTAACCATGCAAATAATGCATACAATAGCTGTGATCCCTTTTCTTATTATTCATTTGCTGTGAGACACATCTGGCCTTATCCAATTAACACGTCCCTCCGGAACACAGTGACGAGAGGCCCAGGGAATTCTGGGAGTCCCCAGAGCACCCCTTCAAGAAGAGAGATGATCAGCTTAATTGTTATGGCTTTACTGTTTCCTTTTGAAGCCCCATACCTCGTAAAGATTTCAGCGAGAGAAGGAAAAGCCGGCATTCACCCAGACCAAGCCACTTGGAGCATTCTGGGTAAAGGGTATGAAGAGACAAACCGTGGGGGAAAAAAGCTGCAGGATGGAACCAAGTCATACCCAACCCAGAATGGTTTTCCATTGCAAAGTATGCCAGCCGTACCTGACCTGTACAGAGCTGGTTGTGTTGCCGCCGTATGATTGGTTGAAAGCACAAAGCATGGATTGACACAAGGGGAAAAAAACGGCATGTACTATCGTGATTAATTATTAATGCATTTCCGATAACTTGGAAATTTCCAACCTCCTATTCCTATGCTACTTACTTAGGACAGCTGAACAGAATAGATAATGCAAATTTACACGAGAAAATGCTAATGATAATTCCGCTAGCACTCGATAAGAACATAAAACAGTAATTTTCACAGATGTGCTAGCAGAAATGAGCACACAGCAAAAAACTAAAATAAATAAAATTTGCACAGAGTAAATAATGATGTACACCGTGTAGACAAGTATATATGCTTCTCTTCAGTTTTACGTCACTGTTGCTCTCACAACCCGACAACGCCTTTAGCGAGCCGATCCTTCTGCAGTGGAAAACCAACGCGAGCCGGAACCACACTGTAACTAGTCTCTCTTCACGATACGGGTCGGTTCCTGTATGCCAGTGGAAAAGCGCCATAAGTCATGGTGGGTGATACTTCCAGAAGGTTAAGTGCTCAGGTCAACATGCATCCTCACAGAGCCAAAAGGCTGGCTTTGACCATCACCCAGATATAAAACACAGCTGAGTTCTGTAGCCCATTTTCTCTTTCACAGCATGATGCCACATGGAACAACTTTAGGTCCTTCATTTGTTTCGGGGGGGGGGGGGGGGGAAGAGAAAAGTTCTGCCCACAAAATGAGATATTTCAGCTAACCCAGAGCATCTGGTTCTATTCATAAGCTCTCTGAGAACATCTACTTTTAGAAAAATAAACAGAAATCTCGGGCGACCGCCACGCTTATTGAAAACAGAGCAGCAGTGCGGGGACTTGAAGAGGCCGGTCAGAGCACATCTCCTCACTTTCCCTCTGCGTCCTCGAACCTGACGCCAGGCCCAATGGGGAAGACGTGGAGTACAGCGAGCGGAAAGGGGGGGGGGAGAGAAAGCCCTCCTGGTTTGAGGGAGGCAGCTGTGAGCCTGACTCACCTCATCCGACATCTCCCAGCACGTCTTGCCCCGTGCCAGCATCGTCGAGTACCGGCATTCAAAGGGACCACGGCATGACCGAGTGTGCCTCTTAGAGGAAAGCGCGTCTTTCTAGCATCCGAGCAGTGATGAAAACCACACGGCTCCAGGGAGCAGCACGTGGCCGGCGGACCGGAGCTTTGACGCTATATCTCTGCCTCTGCTTAAGGGATGCGATTTGGCTAACTTTGAGGAGACTAATAATACATTTTACGTTACATATATTTGGCAGACAATTCTATCGAAAGAGACGTACATTCGAGAAAGCAGGATCAGCCAGTCCCTGGAGCAATTGGGGGGAGTCGGAGCCTTGCCCAAGGACCAATGAGTAGGAGGGTGATTCAGTCGACCCTGGGATTTGAACCAGCAACATTCTGATCACAGGCACAACCTGCTGAGCCACCCCGCCCCCCCCAATAATCACAGCACGTGGGGAAAGCGCTAGGGATGACCCTGCTGGAGGTTTCACGGTCCCACTGAAAGGAGCGTAACCTCAGGTCTAAACGATCGACCATCCAAAGGCGTTTTACAAGTGCGCTGCTTTTTAAACATCTGTGGCGATGGCAGGCTTGCAATCATCAGCAAAGGCTGAAACAATCTGAAACTAATTAGCAGCCTAGTATAATAGCTTCATATTTTCCTGCCCAGGACTCCAGCAGCTGAATCATATTTCTTACGTATATATACATGAGTAGGTTTACACTAAGCACAGAAGTTATTTTTAAATGTCAGTATGTTTGCTCCTAAATTAGTCTTTGAAATCTTTGTTTCTCTTCACATTTTTATAAAAGGGCCCATTTACGTTTTTCGCAGGCCAATGCGCTTTCTGGCACTGATGCTTAGCACCTTCAGGTCTATTTTCCACGAACTCAACCTTACTTTAGGATTTGACCTTTAATTTTTCCACACTGTATAAAAACGGAACCGTTTTTCATTCTGAAGACTGCCCTGGGCCATCTGGTCCCCTAACATCCCCAACGGGACCCAGACGTCTGGCTTGCGGTGGCGTTTCGAGAAAGGATACCCGTATCGGATCGGTCCCTTGCCTGACGTACCATATTGCTACCGCCGGGGTCAGCTGACGGTGACCTCCAGCCGGTCAATCACCGACATCTATGATCAGGAAACTGCGCTCTTTCCAACTCCACCTATAATCTGCAATTTGTAAATTAATCCTATACAGATTATCTTCCCGGTGTGCAGTTCATTTGCCAGCTATAAAAAATAAATTTTCAGAATAACTTTCCCCTCCCCATACTGCTTTTTGCCATCTGTTATTCAATCTGGAAAATCTGCTATAGAGTGTATATATCACTTATATTCCTGGATCCTCCTTCGGAGCTCACGGCTGCCAGGATTTCCGTCGGTTGCTTCCTACACAAGAACTTGTCTTAAGCCCACTGGCAGCAAACACACACTGGTGGCACGCTAATCTGCGGCGTTAACAGGGGCTATCCGGACCTGCCGCTAAAGCCCAGTATTATTCTGCACGCCGATCCAGAACCTGGACTTCCCACCGTATCCATGAGAGGGGCTTTGTCAGTTAACCCGGTGGCAGAAATTGTTGGCTCACCAGTGTCGTGTAACAGCACACGAAAATTTTAGGCTTTTTGAACAAATTTGATAAAAAGCTATCCATCCCAGTCCAACTACTTATCCAGTACAGCTGATGTTATTAAAAATGAAAAAGACTTCACTTAATATCAAAACTGAGGATACGGCATAATTAAATTAATGTGATAAGGCGACCCAGTCCATAACAGGCCATCGGGACATTTCCACCATGACTGGGGGGGGGGGCACGCTAAGGACCGTGGGACACCTCCAGTCACCGACCCCTCAGCTCCAAAGTGCCGTGGCGAGGTCACGCCAAGAGACGCTCCTGGCCGCCGCCGACAAGCCACCAGCTCACACCATTGTTCCCCTGTGTGCTAATCGCTCATTCACGTCCCATCTTCGCGACATTAAACATGTGTGCAGACTGCCTCAGGGCTAAAAAAGAAAAAAAAAAAAACAGTGTCTCTGACTGTCACGTTACCCACTCTTCGCCTCAGCCCCACCCCCCCACCCTCATTGTGCCCCCTTCGTTTGTGTCGCCCCTGTGTCACCCATAACAAATGGCTTCGCTTTTTCAATCCATCTCTCATGCCCCCCCCATTCCCTCCTTCCTCTTCCCTCTGGATGAAAGGCAGGCATTGAGCCGGCAGTGGCATTCCAAAACCCCAGCCCACGGCTCCAGATTGTCTGGCTATTCAACACTGCTGGGAGCGATTAGTCTAAGTAAGGCCTGACCCGCCCACTCACCCATGGAAAACCGTCAGATCTCTCGTTACACTCTGGGAGAAGGGGCGGAGCCGCCAGCGCCTGTGTCCGTGCATGCCTCTCAGAGTGTGTGTGTGTGCCCGTTTCGTTTTGTGCTCGAGATTTATGCAAGGTGGGTCACACGCTCCCCTGCCTGCATTTTCCTGGAGTTTCCACTCAGGAGTGATTATGCTCGCAGCTCCACGGTCAAGAGTTACAAAGGAAGGAGTTAATGATAGTTGGGAACCTCCAAGCTCCCCATAAAGCTATACACCAGGTAAAACGCACACAGCGTCCGTCCCTATCATCACTGTTTATAATTCTAAGACAAGTTTTGCATATAGCACCAGTTCTATCACAACTATCCAGAGAAACTTGAGTGTAACTTCACATGCAATAAAAACAATCACTTTTATTCTGTTTTTCCCTTTTCCTAAACATGGGTGCTTGAAAACTCTTGTACAACTTATAAGAATGAAGAATGCATTTCTGGATATTTCACTAAGGAAATTCACTTAGCCCGAGGCTACAGGGGAAACGGACTTCTGAGGTTATAAATCAGCAACCTCAAGCAGTCCACAGCATTCGGAGTGGCATAAACAAACATTTACAACCCTCCTTAATAATAAATGTCTTGTCTGTCTTTAACAATGCATTATAACTTCTTCCTAACAAAGAGCAAGGGTAAAATATGAGACTACAGTGGATATAAAAAGAGTACATACCTGTATTAAATGCCAAGTTTTTGTGATGTAAAAAAAAACGAGACCAAGATAAATCATTTTCTACCTTTAATGTGAACTATAACCTGTACAATTCAATTGAAAAACAAATCAAATCCATTAGGGGCAAAAATATAAAAGATAAATAATGTACAGTAACCCAACTGCATAGGTGTGCACACCCTTAAAATAATACTTTATCGAAGCCATTTTTGATGTAATTACAGCTGGGAGTCTATCAGCATGCCACATCTTGGACTGGCAATATTTGCCCACTCTTTCTTGCTAAAGTGCCACAAAATTTGTCAGATTGCCAGGCCATCCCTTGTGCGCAGCCCTCTTCAGGTCACCCCACAGATTCAAGTCTGGGCTCTGGCTGGGCCATTCCAAAGCTCTAATTTTCTTCTGTTGAAGCCATTCTTTTGTTGATTTGCTTGGCATCATCGTCATGCTGAAAGGTGAAATTCCTCTTCATCTTCAGCTTTCTAGCAGACACCTGAAGGTTTTGGCCAAAAGTGACTGGCATCTAGAACTGGTCATAATTCCCTCCACCTTGACCACTTTTTGTGGCCAAAAAGTTCAACTTTAGTTTCATCTGGCCATAACACATTTTCCCACATGCTTTTGGGAGACGATGTATTTTCTTTTGCAAAACTAAGCCGGGCCTGGCTTTTAAGAAAAGGCTTCCATTTTGTGACCCTACCCCATAGTCCAGACATATGGAGAATACAAGAGATTGTTGTCACATGTAATACACAACCAGTACTTGCCAGAAACTCCTGCAGCTCCTTCAGTGTTGCTGCAGGCCTCTTGGCAGCCTCCCTGACCAGTTTTCAGCTTGTCTTTTCATCAGTTTTGGAGGGACGTCCAAAACGATTGAGGTAATGTCAGTTGTCTCCACTTCTTGATTGTCTTCACTGTGTTCCATGCTATATCTAATGCCATGGAATTTTTTTGTGCCCTTCTCTGGTTTGATACCTTTCAACAATGAGACCCTTTTGATGCTTTGTAAGCTCTCTGTGGACCATGGCATTTGCTGTAGGATGCCACTGAGTAAATGTCAGGAAAATCCTATTAGGACAGCTGAACTTTATTTGGGGTTCAATCAGTATCACTTTAACTGACGGCAGGTATGTACCCAATAGAATACACGTTGCAATTAAATCAAAAGATACTTCAACAAAGCATTAGTCCCCCTAACAGATTTGTTTGTTTTTCCAGTCAAATTGTACAGGTTTTAGATCACTTTATAGGTGGAAAAAGTTTTGAAACAACTTTAAGAGGATTGTGTACAGTTTTTATATCCACTTAGGGCTGGGCGATATCAAGTTGATATTATATCGCGCATGTGCAATAATCACCACGGCTTCTGATGACGAGCGAAAGATTTGGCCCAGCCCTATATCCACTGTATATTGCGGATCAATTATTAAAGATATTAGAAAAAAAGCTAAATTACTAGTAATCTCACTATGTATGTGTGTGTGTGGCGCGTGTGTGCATGTTTCCGTCTGCTCTGAAAGTGAGAGTTGCTCTGAAGAAATACATGGTACATTGTCAAATGTAAATGCTACTCCTCACTTTTGGTTCCTGGTAGCTGCATCTTGGCCAAACAAGTTAATGACCTGTGGCTTTTCCCCTCCATTTCCTGACTCATAGCCTCATACCCCATCTTGTTTCTTGAGAAATAATGTCACACACTCATGTAATGGGATGAAACTTCCACCCTGGGATCAGGTACAGAGGAGAAGCCGCGCTTTGTCACTAGCAGTAGCTAACTCTCGAGGAAAAAGGCCAGTGTTTTTTCCTCCCTCCTTCCCTCCTTTCCTCCCTCCACCTGCAGCTTATCCAATAATAGCCCCCGAGTTCCCCCTTGGGCTGCAGCAGCTGTGTTGTCCCCCTGCTCAGCCACAGCCACACCTGTGTTTTGCAGGTGTCTCACCTGGAGTCTGCATTCTAAACACCTGGCAGGGAACCGACAGCCTGCAGGGCTCCCAGGGACTCAATTACAGACCTGCAGATAAGGTCTTGCCAATGGCTTGGTGAGGAATGCCTTCGCTGTACTACTTGAGGCTGGGGGATGGGGGAGTTGTCCGAGCTTGCCTGGAGCAATATCCCACAATCCTCCTCTCACAAAGAAACGGACAGACAAATCATGTTCTCTGCTTGGATGACCGTGGATGGGCTGCAATCTTTATGGTAGGAGGGTCAGATTGATCAGGCGTGTAGCTAATCTATGATGAGTTTGCGTGTTTGTGTGCGCGTGTGTGTGTGGGGGGGGGGGGGAGGGGAAAAGGATTCTGAAAGATTTGAGAAACATAAACTGATACACATCAGGAGGTCTCAGGGAATTCCGGAGAAGACCATGGTTTCTGTGATTTTGCCATGTGATCTATTTTAAGTGTAAACACGACCTTTCACACAACAGACCACTTTCCTGTTAAAAGAAAAGGCCAAAATCGAACCAGAGACAGCTGGGGGGGAGGGGGGGCAGTGTGCAGCCCTGGAGGTTAGATGTCGGGGTCTTGTCCGGAAGGTCAATGGCTTGAATCGAGTGGCAGGTTGAGTAATCACATGCATGTTGGGCCCTAGGCAAGGCTGTTAGCCCCGAAAACTGCTCCAGGGGTGCTGAGAAAGATTATGGACCCTGCACTCTGACACCAAGCTTTGCTCTCACCTGTATACGTGTCCCTTATAGGAGAGGAAGAGGGGAAATGTACCTATGTTTGCACAACAGCGTCATATGACATGTCACCTGCTTGCAATGGAGACCTGGGAGAATTCATACGTTCATATATGTTTCCATTCATTTAATCAATTCACTCAATTCACTCATCACCACAGCCCTCCAGCAGTGACAGGACAGGTCACCCGTTTGGCCACGGCTGCGTATCGCCCTTAAACCCACCGTTCGGCTTTACAGGGGAGAGGGGAGGGAGGCATTTTGGCGACGTGCGAAGGCACACGACGCATGCGGATATCTACCTAAACGCAGCACATGACAAAGATGGCAAGCCGCACAAAAAGCCAACCTAAAGATGCAAGGTAACAAAAGCAGACAGGGAAAGCTAACGTAAGAGACATGAGCGGCGGGCGACGCGGAACGCGCTAATCCAGTTCCCACACGCATGAAACCAGCACGGCTAGGGGACTAAGAGTGAGACAGCCAAAAGGCCTCTCCGCTGAGCGCAGGCCAAACTGTATTGTTAGCTATCAATTATTCCCAGAAGGTGAATACAAATAAGGGTTTAACAATCCAATGGGTGCTGACAGCCAGACTACAGCTGGGCTTTCCATTTACCAAGGGGGGGGGGGGGGATCTCAGGGAAAAGCACCGAGAATATGGAAGGCGGGAGGCAAATCCTTCCTTTCTTTAAAAGCAGGCAGGCGGGTGTGCGTATGTGGATGCTGGGGGGGCGGGGGTCACGAAGTATATTGTGACGATAAGTGCTACTGGAGGCACTTGTGTTCATTTCAGGCGCCTTTCAGCCGTGACCATTGAAATGAACCACCGGAGCTCCCGTGCCTTTGTTCCCCGCCAGCCGACTCATACAAAAAATAAATAATAAATAATAATAATAATAATAAAAAAATAAAACTGAGCCTCTGTGAAAAAATCCCAAGGCCCTGGCCGTCACGCACAAAACGAGATTAAGAAGGCGGCAGGGGGAGAAAAGCGAACCCCTCCTTCTAGGTAACAAAAGAGTTAAATCACAGAGCCACACAGACCCTGCGAGTCGCCCAAATTGAGCTTTGAGGCATCCAAGCATGGAACGCCATTCTCCAAGTGTGACACTCAATATCTCTACAGCAAAAGGTGGTCTGTATGGTCTTCATAAAAAAAGAGAGAAGAGCTGGAACTCTTCACCATGGTTTGCAGAAGTCGGCTAAGGAAAAAAAAACAACAACGTTTGGCTTGTGGGGCTCGGGCACACGCTAATCAGTCTGCTATCCCTTAGACGGATATTCCAGCAAATGGCATTTGGCAGGACAACATCTGGATAGGATACCGCCGGCCCTCTGTGTTGCATGCAGGAATCGGCTTCACAGGCCTGCTGTCAATTAGTTTATCGTCCAGTAGACAGGCCGTCGGCTCCAGGTCGCCCCGAACTTAGCAAAACATGGGGACAAAATATGGAGGACCTCTCTGGAGGACAGGCAGCAGAAAGAGGCCTTGGTGGTAGTAGGTTTTGGGAAGCTCTTATGGCACGCTGCATTGTGTAATTTATTGCTGCAGACAAAAATAAAAAATAAAGAGGAAAATGCCTTTCACCTTCCTAAACTTTTTTGTGTCAAAAATCGAATGCATGTGTGCACGGCTCCTGAATGTCATAGGGTTGGGGTTGATTTTAACAAGATATGAAATTAACCTTTATTTGCCGTTTATACAAGTACATTGGAAATGTTTTTTAACATCTTGCACACACAGCACTGTGCAAAAGTCTTAGGCAGTCCAAGAAAATGTTTAAAGCTGGGTAGTAAGCATATTTACTCAGAAAAAAAAATTTACATTAGAACATGTGGAAATTAAGAGTAACAATTAAAACTAACAAGAATTTCTTTTGTTCTCCAAAAAGTTATTGATATGTCGCTGGATGGCTAGATGAACACCATTTCAGTTCCCCAAACCTCTCCTTAGGGGCACCTCAGCCATTATATAAATGTCTTAAATTTCACCACCAGCTCACTTAACTAAATGTGTTTTTAAAAGGTTAAAAAGGGAGCAAGGTATTGATTAGCCATATGAGGTGAGGTAGCGATCGAGTTAAAAAAAAAAAAAATACATGGCTTTATTTATAGATGGTACTTGCAAATACTGGGGTGAATTCAGATGAGGTTTTGGAATGGCTAAGCTGTTTTGACAGGCATACTATCAGTTTTACACCAACATGAAGATCATTTAGACATCATTTTCTTTGAGTGCCTAAGACTTTTGCACACTATTGGATCAGCCACCTCTTCTTCATTTTGGGGGGAAGGGGGTGTGGTATTGGATGCTGTGTTCAGTGGCTCACTTCAGGGCCCAGTGGAAATGTGGCTACTCTACCAAAGGTAGGGTTCAGACCGGCGACCTTCGGATGGCAGGCACAGATGCCAGACCGGCCGCGCACCGGCCTCCTCAGTGTCCCCGTTTAGGGTCACATCACTCCTATGCCACGTCAACTTGGACTAATGGAAAATTCAGCTTTCCCCGTTTTTTTGAGTGTCCCGCAAATCAACAGGGATTAAACGAATAATTTACAGGCGATAGCTAAAACCATTACGCTGACATTTAATGCCTTTTCGCCTGGCACACTTCCATGAGAATTACATGTGGGTCCATAAAAATACAAACAGGTGTTTTTACTGGGGGGCAGTCACAGTGGCGGGGGGGTGGGGGGGGGTGAGTCATTGCAGTTCAAGGCTCAGATACACCCCACCCTTGCTTGACGAAACTCTCACGCAATAAAGCATGGGACCAAATCTGTTACACAATATATTATTACTGTATTACTGTGACTGCTCTCTACCCTAATTGAACAGCATGTGCACATTCTCTCTTAGACTGGGTCAATTTTTTCCCAGGATGTGACTAAATCCAGAAATCTGAAAGAAAATGATAGTCTTCTGTTTGCACTTCAATTCTAATGGACAAGCTGAGCTAATGGCCTGGGTAAATATCGACATCTGGCCGGGTTCGTAAAAGTCGGTCCCCAAAGTCTTTTCAACAGTATTTCCACTTAAGACCATGGCGTCCCTTTGGAATATGGGGTTCGGCTGTGGTTGAAATCAAACACTTTTGTACGCTGCAACTCGTGTCCTCCCCGGTGCCAGTAGGGGCATCGTTTTTAGAAAGCAGAAGGAAGAGAAAGATATTCTGTGTTTGTAAGAGGAGCACAAATGATTGCTCACCTTGAGATCATTCCGGCACTCCCAGTCCACTGCTAAGTGGAAGCCTAATTTTTACATATCGAGAGAGCTGTGCATGCTTTGCTCAGAAGTATCAGAGAAGAGCTCCTGCCAAGATCTGGCACAGATGTCCATGTTGCCAGTCCGTGTCCTTAAACCCAATGGTTGCTGATCCCAGTATACTGAAGCTTCTCCCAAAAACCTGGGCGCAGGAGACCGGCCGCCCTCTGGGGTGAAATTGACTACCGCAGTGTACTAAAAAAAAATTTTTGATAGGGTGCCAGCTACATTAACATTAACGACATTAACTCCGGTTCATGCTATTCAGCAGTAACTTCTGAAGTAATTACGACAGCAGCACATCTCAGTAATAATTAATTGAACTGAACTCTCTGCACAGTCTACTGTATGAACACGAGGGTATGTGCATGTCCATCCTGTGATGGACTGGCATCCTGCTCAGCATGTCCCCCTGTCGTGTCCCCGTCCTGGATAACTGGTTTAAAAATGGGTGGATGCTAGAATCATACAGTTTTCATCTTCGGGAACAAGTAAAGGCTTTGATTTAGACACATACGTGCCTGATAAAGGTCGACCTGCCCGTTTGGAAGTCGATACGATTACTAAACATTGCATGGAGGACTTTCCATTTTGCTCCGCAGAACTTTGTCCTCAGAGAGCCGTTTGCTCGCTGTGAATCAATGCTGCCGTGACCCTCAAGGGGGGAAACAGCGGCTACATGAATCAAAGTGCACCCCTTGACAGAAAGGCAGGCCGCCTGGCCTGCGGCACTTGCAGGACCTCTGCGCTCTCTGTTCACAGGTTGCACTCACACCACCTGGAGAAACTGTCCTCTCTATTCGCCTTCACAGCGGTTAGGTTAGTAGAGAGGGACACCCGCCTGGGGTGGGGATGCAGTGACAGGACCTCAGTGGAGAGTCTGACCGCCTTGGTCAAACGCAGCAGAAACATAAGGAGACAATCAAACCAAATATCCGTCTTCCAACCACTAATACAGCATAATGGTAATGACCAAAAAAAAGTGCAAAATCTACTATGATGATTGAATCCAGTGCAGTTCTTACTTGTCTGAGCCACAAAGCTCTCTCTCCATAAACATGGAATTTTATTTAAATCTGTACACTAAATTTTCACTGCACAAATTGAACAGTATCTCAGTTTGCTTCAATATTGCCAGTGATCTAAGATGCCCAAGTATAAGCAAATGTAATCACCTAATAAGTATGACTATTATACTATTTTTCTGAGCTAATGTTTTCATTCATGTAAATCAAGTCAATATCCTGCATTACAAGTAAAGTTCTTAAACAGCTGTCTTTCTGAAGATGGTTCTGCAGATGCCCAAGTCGACCCAGACCTAGTCTGTGGGTGCTGTGGCCTACTCTGGTTCCCAGAGGCCTCTACAGATCAAACAGAGTGGACAAAGGAGTTCATATATGTCACAAGACCATGAAAGCTTAATTCTAATATGGTCTTCTGTACTCTTACTTTTTAAATGCATATATAGACTATGCACCTCTTAGCTCCCAAATCTCAATCAAATTGATGGGATATGATAATTGTTTAGAGTGCCGTCTTGGTAAACAAAGCAGGGACAATGAAAGCCCACCGTGTGCCGTGCTTCATCCTTTTGCTAAAATGACTAAATGACATCCGCATACAAACACTCTAGGCTGGCCCTTGCACAAACCATTAACTGTGCTCGTTTCCCATTCATTTACATTTACATTTACATTTACAGCATTTGGCAGACGCCCTTAACCAGAGCGACTTACATAAGTGCTTTTAGAC
>JAODKL010000128.1:29310-42910 GCA_026780765.1 Petrocephalus schoutedeni
GTGAGGGGGAAGGAAGATCCAGAGTGTGTAGTGTGGTGGATTGGGAGGGAGAGAATGTCCGACAGATTTCACCAATCACCAATTCAGGCCAATAACTAGGCTACATAATGGGGAGAGGGCTGGCTTAGGCTAATTTCTATAGGCAAACAGCACACGCTTCTCCGTCATGTTTACATACGATGCTCACAACAACACAGAACCATCTGCAGGCCGTTACAATGTAGCAAATTCTCATCTTAGCGTAGGTATAGCTGTTAGAATGATGGAGAATCCTTTTCATATTTACATTAATTCCATCAACTAGGTACATTTCATTGAGAATGTGCAATGCAAGACTGCAGATCAGCAGGGGGCATAGTGGTTAAAGATTTAAAGAAGTTATACATTGGATGCTCTGGGTACAGACATTCCTGTTGTGACCAAATAAATTGGTATGCTTCAGGTAGATCACCAACAAACAGTGAATATAAATGGATAAAACAGAGCTATAGCTATGCAGAACACTACATAGTGTTTGCGGGACAAACATTACATAACTGTAATAAACTACTGGCATACATGCAAACTAATGGGAATAGCAGCAGAGCTGTTTAAGTGTGGGAAAATGTCATCTGGAATTTTACATTTTAAATATCTACGCAAATATTTTTATTGGGATTTAAAATAAAGTCAAAACGGACGAGAATATATCGCCCCGTAAACCGTAGAAAGTGCGGTTAAACGGGGCCATGTAAAACCATCTGCTTGGGGAAAAAAATAAATAAATGAAAAATCGTGGCTAGCGACTGCAGAGTGAATCGCCGACGATGCGCAAAAGACTCACTGGCGCCCCCTGGCGGGAGCGTTTAATGGCCGACGCGTATTTCACAGCCCGTCGCTTGTCTGCGGACGGGACTCTGGAGATTAATAAGCGCCAGGAAAAAGACAGACGCCGCCGTGGAGCCGCTCCATGCGACGGCCCGCTTGGCCCCAACCCCGCCGCTCTACAGGCAACCCCCCAGGACGTGAAAACTGCGGAAAATTCCTAACTGCACAGAAACAAAAGTTCAAATAGCGTTCCTCCTACAAAGCAAAATGCCAAACCCATGAATTTGTATAGTTAAATTTTATTTCTGTTCTTCTCCCCATCAACGCCTGGGCGATAGTTTTTTGAATCGCAATTTAATATTTTAAAAGCGTCGCTAAAATGCATTAGGCACTGATCACGTTACCCATTTACAGGCTGTTGGTGTATGCAGTTTAATTGTGTTATTTACATGATAATATAAATAATGTGGCATGACCATCACGCAAACAAGACAGACTGTGCGTGATCTAGGGAGTTCAGTTATCATCTGCTTTATCAAAACCCCCGACACGACTCCAAGTTTCTAGCGCAGGCCGCTTTTTTTGCGGGTATACCCGAGATTCACGGAGCATCGGAAGCAGGAGCGACCGCACACGCGGCGTGTGGGCTTTCCTACCTATGTGGCAAAATAATAGGCTACATTAGATATATTGGCGCCGGCTGTCTGCGGGACATTCGCCAGCAAGGAAGCCCAAAAATATATATAATTTGGCTGCAAGTTACACTTTCCCGAAGCCACAGGTCTGGGCAAATAACTTATCTTCCATAAAGTTAAATTCAAGGAGTAATTCTGAAAAGCCCACCCAAAGCCACTAAGTGTGTTTATGAATCTTTTCACGTAAAGACTAAAAATTCCGAGACAGAGCTCAAGTTATCCTACAAACGCACCGTTTTGTTTCGCCGTTATTTGTAAAGAATCGTATAACACAGAACTGTATAACGCAAAACCTTTAAAAAGTACATATGAAATACTTACATTGAAAAGCTCCAGGGATCCCGACCATGTTAACTACTCCTCGCCGGCTTGGAAAATTCGGGTCGGGGAAATAGCGGAGAGATTTACGGTCAGTTTAAGTGCAGGGAGGCGCACGGCGCTGTCCGACAAGGCGCGTCTCAGTCCGAAGCCCTAACGCACTATTACTCCCGAGAAGAAAGCGGAGCGGAGCCCACCGCACCGCGGCCCCCCCACCCCTGCGGCGCATAATGCGCCGGGGCGGCACCCTTTGAAAAACGGGGGCCGATGTTAGCGCATTGGAACTGGATGTTACGGCTGGGTTTTTCCAGACTGCAAATTATCCTAAAGGAAACTTTTTTTTTGCTCTAAAATAAAATACCCACAGAGACTCTCCCTTCAAATGTATTGTGAGGAGTACGGTAATAATAGTTCAAATACCTGGATGACGTAGCCCCTTTACAGTAATTCCGAGGCAGACTAATTTGGGAAGAAGGGAGCGATCGGTAAAGGTCAGGGAGAGAAAATATTTCCCTGATGATGAGGTGATACAAAAACCACCGAGTCAACGGTTTTGGAACACCTGCCTTGAGAACCCTCTGAATGGCTGGAAACGAGGCGTTTAGTCATACATCTTCTTAGCGGCCATTATCTATAAATTGCCAGAACAACAAGCTTAGCTGGAAGGAAGGGGGTTTAACTTGGATTGTAAACTGGCTTTAATTTTTTTGTATCCTAAACATAAGAGCCAAGATATCAAAACCAGGGGAGCCAACAGATCCAAGATAAGATCATAGTCAGAAAAAAAAGTTTTTTGTTAATATTATACTCAAATAGGTTGAAAATTAAGTAGTTATAGTTCACAAAATGAACACAAAATCTAAAAAAATAAAATACTAACTGAACAAGAAAAGTTTTTCCCTCAGGAAATACATTCTGTACAATAAGTCCCTTTTAAATATTTTGTTGCTACTAAAATCAGGCACTATAAAATATTTGATTGCATGGGACATTGACGCTGAGAGAGAACACACACACACATACACACACACCCTCATTTTTTTTTTAACCACAAGGCTGCCACCTGCTCTATAGAGCGTGCTACCCAGCTGTTGGGCTGCAATAACACATTAGCACCCGCTAACATGAGCGATTACCTCCTGTGCATGATGGAACGGGGCCCTCTCGTTCCCTTTTTACCCGTTTTAGCCAGACATTGGGCTCAAGCACAAATTTCACAGTAGCCTAAGCTTGAAGGTAATCCAGGTTTGGAAGGTTTGGTCCATTGTTGTTAGGTTGGGGGGGGGGTTAGGTTGACAGTATGTTTGTGAATGACATAAAAGGACATACTGTTCATTTGATTTGACTCAGAATCTTCTTAGTTCCTGGTCACTTGCATGCAGCAGCAAAAAGAGGACAGTTTGGATTAATCCAAGCACCCTATATTAATCGAGAGAGACATTATCAGTTTTGAAACCGACTTAAACGTGGCTTCAAACAACCCAAGTAAAGGATCAGAATCAGGTTTGCATTCAATCAAATATTAAAAAAAAAAAAAAAACTCTTATATAAGTAATAAGTAATCATTTAAGTAAGGGGTTGTTTTACTTGTACGTAAGGAAAACTCAGAGGTATGACTGTGGTGATCCACATTCTATGCTGTGACACCATACCCTGTGATCATGTGATTGAACCTCATACCTGCCTAAACCCAGAGTGATCAAATTAGCCGTGAACTTCTCCATTTTCAAACTCGTCTTAATAAAACCCTTTGATGGGATAAAGTTAGACACAGCAATGCAGGCATGCACTAGTGATGCAACACAGATGAAATAAGTCAGTCTGGTCCTGCTACAAATACAAAATAAAAAGAAATAATAACAAAGAGACGTGGAAAAACTCTACCTCAGCTCTTCTGACAGCAGAGACCTGACTCAGAATCCCATGCAGCACCTATTCTTGTGTAGACAAGCCTAGACAGACAGAGAGATACACACTCTAAGAGCAAGTCTGCCAGAACAACAGATGAATCAGCGAGCTGTGCGGTAGGCACACTGGCACAATCAGCGTTTCTGTGCACGCAGGTGAAATGCATTGGTTAGGAGTGCTCAATATCGCCAGCAATCACCTTGTTACCGCAAGTGTTCCTAATTAGGCCATTAACACCGCTGCAGTTCATCTCCAGATAGGAACTTAGAAAAACAGGTTAATTACGTCTCACTGAGATGTATTGAGGCGCGTGAAATTGATGCTGCGATAATGAGCAGAGAAAAAGCACAGCCGGCTGCTATCCATAAACGGTTTCTGCGTCTCTAGGAGCAGCCCCGCTTCATGTCAGGGTCAATGTCGGCAGGTCCGCCTCGTGTTCCGCTTCAGCCTAACAAAGCGGGGTCAGCTGACTCTCTGCCGCCTCAGCCACGCGGGTCAAGCGGCAGCCAGCCCAGCTGCACGCCGTCTGTCAGGGCCTTTTCCGGTGGCTCCTGGGTATCTGGTGGCAAAGGTCGAAACCTGACCGCAGCGCTAGGCTGCTGCAGACAGTGCTGCTCCGGGGGGGGGGGGGTCATGTGACATTCACTTTGTTAAGTCTCATGAGGAAAAGCCCCTTTCAATACGAAACAACCGAGGGCACCTATGTCATTACCCTGGATTGGGGGGGTTTATGTGACGCACTGCCATATGGGGTTATTTGGACATTGTCTGATGAGTTTTTTAATACCCCCCCCCCCATGCACCTTCACCCAATCTCCAGTGATGATACTGAAGGTGACCTCGAGGCAGCTGCTGAGGTCATGATTAGAGGCCCAAGGGGGAGTCCGTGACCTATCTCTCTCCCAGCAAATCCTGCTCCTTACATGAGGGCTCTGACAGAGGACAGCTTCTGATTTGGGATGGAATCAGGTAAGATGGGTTAACGGCCAGTCCTGCTCCGCACCGGCTGTCCTGATCCTAGACTGCCTGGGCCATCTGCACCACACAGAGCTGCCGCTCAGACGTTGGGCCCATATGGTAACTCTGGGGGAGCCGGAAAATTAATCACCAGACCATCCCAACTGTCCAGTGTCTTCAGGGAGCAAACGAATGAATATATGTATATGTCTATATGAGGAGTACAATGCTAGATCTGCTCCAATTAATTCTTTAAGCTTCTCATAATATCACATTGTGCCCAGATGGAATTGTTTCTCCCGGCCACCTGCTGTATGCAAAATGCACCGAGATGAATGAAAGGGAAATTCACATATGACCTGAATTAATGGCTATTGTGCTTACCAGTAGCACCCGTCTAACCTGGCTGGTTTGTTACTGAAGACACAAATGCTACACCATCACTGGTTCTCAACACAGTTCTTATGTGACCAGAAGATCTCACCAAAGGATTGCAAGATTACATTTTTTAATTTATCCTTTATTACCATTGCAGTGGCACAATGAAATGATTGAATAGCAACTTTCCATAAGCAATACAATAAGTGTTTTTGGTAACCCTTTACTTAAAGCTGTCATCTTCTGGGTCGTTCCCTGCCTTGCGCCCATAGGCTCCAGACCCCCAGCGACCCAGAATAGGACATGCGGTTTCAGGAAATGGATGGAGTGCATCATAATGTGTCATGAATGTGTTCATAGATTGTATGATCTACATTAGCACTGAAAAATAAGTGGTTTGAATAGCGCTTTTATTAGTGATGAATCAGGAAGGAATACTTACAGGGTACTAACATCTTTTATGGGTCAAGTGAGATTCAATGTAGAAATAGGGGAGTATTACACATATTACAGATGTAATTTCTTCTTTCTTGCTTCTATTGTACATTAACCATTATTATTGAACATTGAAATGAATGTCATTTCAACAGTGTTGCACTTCCAGGGTAATGAGCAGGAACTAGTTAGAACTGGGTAAGAGGTTTCAGTATGAACATAACAACATCTATCCATGCATCCATCCATTCATTAATCCATCCATCTTCTAACCACTTATTTTGGACAGCATTACGGTGCATAATAAATATAAAAGCTAAATTTATATTTAGACCTGCTGGATTTGTAAAATAAGAGCAACGTCTGAGGCGTATTACTGATGCAGTTCAGTGTTCAGTCATGTATTTGCTCTGGGCTAGAAAATGTTTCTGAGTCTGGTAGTGGGTGCATATACAGTCATATGAAAAAGTTTGGGAACCCCTCTCAGCCTGCATAATAATGTACTCTACTATCACCGAAAAAGATAGCAGTGGTATGTCTTTCATTTCCTAGGAACATCTGAGTACTGGTGTGTTTTCTAGACAAAGATTTTTAGCGAAGCATTATTTAGTTGTATGAAATTAAATCGAATGTGAAAAACTGGCTGTACAAAAATGTGGGCACCCTCGTAATTTTGCTTATTTGAATGCATGTAACTACTCAATACTGATCACCTGCAACACCAAATTGGTTGGATTAGCTTGTTAAGCCATGACCTTCATAGACAGGTGTGTCCAATCATGAGAAAAGGTATTTAAGGTGGCCAATTACAAGTTGCACTTCTCTTTGACTCTCCTCTGAAGAGTGACAGCATGGGATCCTCAAGGCAACTCTCAAAAGATCTGACAATAAAGATTGTTCAGTATCATGGTTTAGGGGAGGGTTAAACTGTCAGTTTCAACTATAAGGAATGTAATCAGGAAATTGAAGGCTACAGGCACAGTTGCTGTTAATCCCAGGTCTATTAGGCCAAGAAAAATACAGGAGCGGTATATGATTGTGAAAATGGTTACAGACGACCCATAAATCACCTCCAAAGACCTGCAAGAACATCTTGCTGCAGATGGTGTATCTGTACATTGTTCTACAATTCAGTGCAATTTGCACAAAGAACGTTTGTATGGCAGGATGATGAGAAAGAAGCCCTTTCTGCACTCACGCCACAAACGGAGTTGTTGTATGCAAAAGCTCATTTAGACAAGCCAGATTCATTCTGGAACAAAGTGCTTTGGGCTGATGAGGCAAAAATTGAGTTATTTGGTCATAACAAAAAGCACTTTGCATGGCGGAAGAAGAACACCGCATTCCAAGAAAAACACCTGCTACCTACTGTCAGATTTGGTGGTGGTCCCATTCTGGGGGCTGTGTGGCCAGTTCAGGGACTGGGGCCCTTGTTAAAGTTGAAGGTCAGATGAATTCAACCCAATATCAAAAATTCTTCAGGACAATGTTCAAGTATCAGTCACAATGTTGAAGTTATGCGGGGGTTGGATATTCCAACAAGACAAAACACAGTTCGAAATCTACAAAGGCATTCATACAGAGAGAGAAGTACAATGTTCTGGAATGGCTGTCACAGTCCCCTGACTTGAATAGCATCGAAAATTTATGGGATGATTTGAAGCAGGCTGTCCATGCCCGGCAGCCATCAAATTTAACTGAACTGGAGAGATTTTGTATGGAAGAATGGTCAAAAATACTTCCATCCAGAATTCAGACACTCATCAAAGGCTATAGGAGGTGTCTAGAGGCTGTTATATTTGCAAAAGCAGGCACAGCTAAGTATTGATGTAGTATCTCTGTTGGAGTGCCAAAATTTATGCACTTGTCTAATTTTGTTATGATGCATACTGCATATTTTCTGTTAATCCAATAAACTTAATGCCACTGCTGAAATACTGCTGTTTCCATAAGGCATGACATATATTAAAAGGAAGTTGCTACTCTGACAGCTTAGCCAATGATAAACAAAATTCCAAAAAAATTAAGAGCGGTTCCATAATCTTTTAATATGACTGTATAGTCCTCTAGATGTTACCAGACTGTTGATGAGTCTTCAAACAGTGGTTGATGTGGTCAAAGTCAAGTCAAAGCCTTTAAATGTCCAAGGGAATAAATAAGATAAGGGAATAAGCTAAGAATAAATAATACAGATCTCATAAAGGTAGTGAGAAAGACCAGGTAACAGTATCATTGTAAGCTGAATATCAATGTGATAATGAGTGTAGAGTGTAATAGTCAATGTAACAGACATATTACTTAGTGCAAATACAGTCACAAGTAAATTAGCAACAGTGAGAAGCAGTATTAGATAGAGTACTGGGGTTGAGTAATCTTATGGCCTGGGTTCAACTGTGTTTCAAAGCCTGCTAGTCCATGATTACAGGCTCCTATAACGCCTACCAGATGGTAACCTGATAAAAAGTTCATGGGCTGGATGACTACAGTCTCCCTGTTATCTTGAGAGTCTATTTAAGGCATTGTGAGAGGAAGATGTCTTGTAGGGCTGGGAATTTGTTGTGTGTGATGAACTCTGCAGCTCTTTGCTGTCTTTGGAGAGCTTTTCGGTCACCGGTAGAGCAGCTACTGTACCAAATAGCAATGCAACAAGACAGAATGCTCTTCATAGAGCATCTGTAGAAGTTGGTGAGTATGCTAGGATTCATGCTGAATCTTTGGGTCATTTCGCAACAAATACAGATGATGGCGAGCAGTCTGTACCTCCAGTGGTGTCAAAAGGACTTCGACATTGAGCTGACTAAATTTGCCCCAGCAGCATGGTGTTGATGTACACTATAAGGACATGCTGTAAGTATTGGGACACCTGGCCATTACACCCACAGGAGCTTTTGTGACATCCCAATCGAAATAGGCATCAATATGGAGTTGCCCTGGGCAACAGTAACAGGTGCCACTCTTCTGGGAATTCTGTGGGAGGTTTTGTCCATTCCTCCAGAAAAGCATTTGTGAGGTCAGGCACTGATGTTGGACGTGAAGGCCTGGCTCACAATCTCCATTCTAGTTGATCACAAAAGTGTTTAATGGGGTTGAGGCTCTTTGCAGGGCTGTCAAGTTCTATTACACTATTACACCAAACTCATCCAACCATGTTTTTGTGCTTTATGCACTGGGGCACAGTCATGCTGGAACAGAAAAGAGCCTTCCCCAAACTGTTCCCACAAATTCGGAAGCATAGAATTGTTCAAACTGTTTTAGTATGCTGAAGCATTAAGCGTTCCCTTCACTGGAACTTAGGGGGGCAGCCCAAACCCTGAAAGACAACCTCATACCATTGTCCCTCATCCACAAAACATTACAGTTGGCACAATGCAGTTAGGCAAGTAATGTTCTCCTGGCATCCACCAAACCCAAACTTGTCCATCAGACTGCCAGACAGAGAACTGTGATTCTTCAATCCACAGAACTGATTTCCACTACTCCGGAGTCGAGTGGTGATGTGCTTTACACCACTCAAACTGATGCTTGGCCTAGCACTTGGTTCCTTGGCCTTGCACTTAATTCATCCTTGGTTGACCCCTCCCTTACGCCCATAGCCTCTGGTATAGGCCCACGGATCCCCACGACCCTGAATAGGATAAGTGGTTTCAGAAAATGGATGGATGGAGTATGGATTGTTTGAGGCATGCAGGTTTATAGATGCTGATGTTGCTGATGTCCAGCACAACTGATATCTGGATCCAGATGGTGGGTTCAGCAGTCCAGACTATTCTGTGCTAGGGTATAAATTTGGGCATGGATAGTAAGGACATGTTCTTACCAATATTACGAGAGTACTGCGTTTGTTTCGGGGGACAGTGGATTCAGGGCCTATTTGGGCCCTAGCAAAGATAGATTATTCAGGTCCAGAAAATGAGAATAGACAAGACCAAGATTGTGTTTCAACCAACCACTTAAGTACTCTGTAACGGTGACTCTTTACACTCAATTGGTTGGTCGAAATACAGTCTTTTTTTACAGTCTGTTTTTTTACTTTCTGGACTTGAACTATCCACCTCTGGTCTTTACTAATGTTGAAACTAAACCTACACCTTGACGCATAGCTTTTCAGTCTGCAGCCAGACAGTTGGCACCCCACTTTGTTAGGCAGTAGTTAATGATGTTCTCAGTGATGCACTAATTGGCGTGTACCAGGAGCCACTGAAGTAGGTTGACTTTCTTCAGCCTCCTTAGGAAGAACAACTGCTGCTATACCCACTATTGAAGAATTGTTGATAGTCTATGAAAGTTCCTCAGAGATATGAACACCAAGGAACCTGCAATTGCTGACATGTTCCATCTCGTCTTGATCAATGTATAGCTAAGGGAATGTACACTGCTCAGAGATTTCCTGGAGTCCGCTGTAATGAACAGACTGCAGGGATCCAATTTTAGGTTGAACAGATGGTTAATCCAGAGGCTCAAATCATAGTTACAAACAGGCAAGGTCAAAACTAGTAAGGTAAAGAAGCTAACCAAGCCGACGTGGAAATCCAGAATCCTGGATGCAGGTACAGGCACAAGGTCAACAATGGAAGGGCAATCAGCAAGGCAACCAAGGAGAAGGAAACAAAGGAGAGAATCAGGAATTCAGGAAGTCAAAAATACAGGTCATACACAGAGATCAAATAAACATGGCAACAACTCAGTATGACGCAGACACTCAATACGTGTTAAAGGATTTGGAAAGCTCTAAGTTTAAACCAGGTAACTAATCACTGGAGATGAGTATCAGCTGTTCAGTATTCTAGGGAAGATGATCTCTGGAGGAGCAGCAGTTCAGGTGGCAAGACATCCACAATAACCCTTTTGGTTTTCTTCATGTTGAGGGTCAGGACTTCGTGCAGCTCTCTATTTTCTTGTAAAGCATTAACTGTACTATATTGTGATATGATGTATAGCACTATAAAATGAAAGATTCCATGTCGAGGTAGATATTTAACAGCTTTATTAGTTACAGATTCTGATGGCAGACAGATGGCCAAATATTTATTGGTAGGGGGAGGATCAGACTAGTCTACAGCAAATCTGTGACCTGTTTCATGCTTAAAATATAACAAAAAATGCATTAATTATTACATTTTCATTCTGTAGATTGAACCCTTTATTATGAGGTTCATCATGGCTAAATTATTCAAATTCACTTGGATTAAGGTTACAACAATCAGGGAAGGTGAATACAAGACAATACAGGAATACTGAATGCAGGAATTTTAAATTATAAGGATTTTAACTTAATTTTGCAAACGTTTAGTTTATTTTAAAAGTGACATTTCATGCATTTCATGTTTGGAGAACTGTACAGAAACATGGTTTTATTTCTAGTCAGAATTGGAAAAGTAAGGTTTAAAAAGCAAATTTTAGTGATGTAACAAAGATATTTAGGCCATATGAAGAGGTGGTTGAAATAAACTTTTTAATGTATTTTCTGGTCTCAGTAGGCCATCTACAGACATGTTGTAGTATTTATATATTACAATGTTCATTCATAATACAAATACATTCATAAGGCACTAGTAAGACACTCAAAATGACATAGTGTTATGCCCTGCTCGCAACTTCTACCTGACCCTCCTCCCTAGCGTGACGCTAACAAGCCACACTTGTTACTCGTTTGTCTTACCTCTCATTCCAAACCCTTGTGCTAATAAGTCCCAGCTGCCTTTTGTTAGCTCCCTCATTAGTCTCTTACATATGTGCTTCCCAGTGCTGTGTTGCCCAGTCCAGTCATTGACAGTGAACCTTCCTGTTGCCTGTGCCCTTCCCTATCCTTGTCCTCCTGTTTTTCATCCCCAATGATCCTGTTTGTTTACCATCCCTGTTCCTTAAGTACAATACAGCCCCATTCTGTTTTGCTAATACGCCTGCCCTTGGGTCCTTTGTCCTTCAAGTCATGACACATACTAACACATTTATATTATCTTTTATGTTTTATTAGTTCTGATTACAGCACAGGCCCCTCTGGCAGTCAGCTTTCCCAGGAGATACTAACTGAATGGTTACTTCCCAAAAAGCCTTCCTGAAGTTTTCTGGAATTCCAGATGTTGAAGTGCTGTCTCAATACCTTAGGGAATGAGTTCTCTAGGGACAATATTCGCTCAAATCACCCCAGGGGAGTGTGGAAGTTGAGTCTATTTTCTACCTTTAGTGACACCCACACATGACATGGCATATACGCTTCTACTTCACTGGTGATTCATACATACAGACTAAGCATGGTAACATGTAAAAGATGCAAGTGTGTCTCAATACTTTTTTTTGTCCCTGCTACCTTCCTCGCTAACCCACTCATTTCTTACCTTTTCAACTTCATGAACTTTCAACTTTAGGCATCAAAGGGCAGAGCAAGGGAGCCATCAAAAACACAGTTTTGGGATGTATACACCTGTTGAGTACCTGTGATTTGTACATATACATGTCTTTTTGGTAATTTTACTTACACCAACATAAGCCCTTCATGACAGCTGACACAACTTGTCATAAGCATAGAACTCCTGTGTCAAGTTCCCTATGTCAGCATTTATGATAGCCACAAAAGTTGGAACAAACCTTTATATATGACAGCTTTTCGGCTGTCATGAAGTTGGTGTCATGTAGCTTTCATAGAGCACCCTTAAGTAAAGTATGTTTTTTTGTTCTTCCCAGCATTGTATATGTTAATTGTGGATTTCGTAGTTTCCACCAGCAATGGAATTTTGGATATCTCTAAATCACATATAGTTTGTGCCTGTCCTGTGTTGGAGTGGCATCTTATCCTAGGTGTTCCCCTACATTGGGCCACGTGCTGACCTTCAACCTCCTTTACAGAAATAATACAAGGTTTGCAAAACTGGCATAATGGGTCACATCTGTCCCCCTGCCTTACTGGGAATGAATTCCTCATTACTATCCATTTGAAACAATATTCTCAACTGTTTCATTTTTCAACTAGCAACTGATCTTTAGACACCCGCCTTAGTAAATGCTGTATGTTTGATTTACAATATAGACATTTCATTCTACTTACTAGTAGTTAATTTGCTGAAGTGCTTTTGCAAATAGCAGTTTTGATTCTTATGCATCTTGGACATCTTGATCACAGCTTGCCAATCTGTCATGATTTCCATTGAGGGCACTCACACGCATTCACATGTAAAAGACACCAACGAGGCAGAGGCTCTTCTCAACAGCATGGTTTTGGACTGGGTGAGGAATTCGGAAAAAATGCAATTCAAAGACGGCATGTGGTCCCTCAGCACACAAAGCTGTGGTCATAATTGACACTGCAGTGGGCGTTACACTGTTCCAACAGCTAATGTGTCCGTCTGAATCATCTTCTGAATTTAGATGAACTAAACACAGGCAGCAAAAATTATTGATACATTGACATACTATTGATACACATAACTTTTGTCTGACACATTTATAGTTGTACTTCTGTATTAATTTTATGTGTGCTGATGTATGCTATCTGTAGCAGATTCCATTCCCCCCAGTGACCCTGCACTGACCCCGATTACTGGTTCAAAGTGGATGAATGGGTGGGATGATGAGTTTATGTGTTTTTAAATTATAAAAATTAATATTACCTGAATTGTGTGTGGTAAGTCCAGTAGAGTTGTCTTCAAGGGCATAGCCAGATCCTGTATGGTGTGGTGGCCAGACTAGACTCAGTGGCAATGGAGACTGGTCCGCCTCTGTATATTTTGTCTATTAGGGGAGTCGCCTCAGTGGCTGATCAACATTGGGCAGCTCTGGTTTTTACAGAACTAGATGTGCCACCTTTGATATTTTTAATTTTTTTGGTATGGTGTGGTATGGTATTTGGGGTGGACACATTTACTGGGGGGTGGGGGGCCTGACTACCCCTCAGACCGGCCCCTGGATTTTTTTTATTAACCAATCAAAAATTATATAGAAATATACACTCACCGGCCACTTTATTAGGCAAACCTGTCCAACTGCTGTTGACGCAAATCACTGATCAGCCAATCACATGGTGACAACTTCATGCATTTAGGCATGTTGACATGGTCAAGACGAACCGCTGCAGTTCAAACCGAGCTTCAGAATGGGGAAGAAAGGTG
>JAODKL010000128.1:58504-110431 GCA_026780765.1 Petrocephalus schoutedeni
TGTGGAACAGAGCCCTTTTCCTCCTGACTTTGTTCTTAATTTCCTTAGTAAACCACCTTGGTTGTCGTTTCCTAGATCTAGTTTTGCTGGAAACAGGTATGAAGTCCTCTTGCACTTGCAACAATGTGCTTTTAAAAAAATCCCATGCCTCTTCAACTGTTTTGCTATTTAACTCCATCCAGTTTACAGTTTCTAATTTCCATCTCATACCATTAAAGTTAGCCTTCCTAACATTGTATACTTTTAATTTTGACTTTGCTCTTCGGACACTAAAAGTAACCTCGAATTTAACCATGTCATGTAGGATTTAACGCAATTTGACACATTTAGCTTTTTACTGGCCCCAGTGTTGCAAAGAATAATCTATTTACAGTTAGCTTGTGACCAGCTGGTCAAATAGCCACATCAGAGCAAGTCCTGTGAAACTTGGTGAGCGATTTCTCCTGATGTGTCTACATACTAGCAATTACATACACGTGGGGCTTCCCAATACTTTTCTGTGCATGCTTTGTCTGTCTTGCGGGTCTGACACGGAACCTCTTTTGCTTCTGTGTCTTCCAGTGAAGTACATGAAAGAGATGTCGGCGTACTTCAGAAATGTCAATGCTGGGGGCCCCATACCCTGGGAACCACCCGGAGGATCCCCCCACAAGCAAGGGGTGCCTAACTCCCCGGCAGAGCCCAAACTGACCCGGGAGATTCCCTTGAAGATGTGTCAGGTTTCTAGGAAACAGTGTCCGCCTGACACTGAAAACAGGTACATCTCCTTAGCCTGGGCTTATCCAAGGCACTTCATTACGCAGGTCAGAGGCATGTACTTGAATAGTTTGTGTGGATTAACCTTAGATTTAGCCTTTCTTTCTTCAGGCATATTTGTGTAATTAACCAACAGCACGGCAGCAGTTAGCTGGTGATTAAATCCAGATGCCGGCGTTTACTTGGAGGTCCCTTACCAAAGGGCTAAACCAACGTTAGCTTTCAGCATGGTGTTAAGTGAGCCTTTAGGGTCAGAGAAAGGCCACTTTCTACTTGGTATATGAGTTGGATGCAGAGAAGCTGTCAGGCCCATATAGGATCTGGTTTACCATTTTCCCCGAACTGAAAACACCCAATGAACAGTTAAATGTCTCCTTATATTACATTCATCGATAGATTGTATCTTTTTTAGTATGTGGTTGGAATTATTTTGCTGATTACTTCTAAAGATCGAATTATAACTGGTCATTTAGGTTAAGCCTAAACATGGCACAGGATGTTTCACAGGCCAACCGAGGAGAAGAACTCAAGGTTCTTCTGTCCTTCAGGTACTTCAAGGTCATTTCTGCTGACCGAAGGACGTCTCTGTTCCTGCGGGCGAAGGATGCGGCAATGGCACAGTCGTGGTATAACACCATCCAGTCTGCTGCCGGTGCCTTGGTTCCTAAGGTGATAGAGGAGTTGAGGGGCATGCATGGTGGCCAAGAGGTCAAGCACATTGGCTGGCTCACCGAGCAGGTAACGGGTCAGCGCCACTAGCAGCGACTCTCACTCTGACATCAATACCTGTGGTATTCTGTAGTACCTTAGATGTTAATGTAGACCATTTGACAATTTACATCATAGATAGTTTAGAGAAGAAATTGAAGCATGGAGATTAAAGTTACAACAGCAAGTTTCTCCAGACTTCCGAACTTTCATTCAGCCTTTGAATGAAAAGTTTAATGTTCTCATACAGGCATCCGAGTCTGCTTCAAAAGCTTCCTTGGCGTATCGAATCCAATTGAATTCATAGTTCCTCTAGGTCACATTGAACAGATTACTGCTGCTGCGCAATGTCTACAAATGACCATCAACTCAAATAAACAGAGCCTGGGGCAATCAGAGCACAGCTCTTTCATGAGAATAGAGCCCAGATGTCGTGGACCACAACACAGGATGAGTCACTCGTGGTTTAAAATGGTTTTATAATAAATCAAATGAGAAGCGTGGCTTTAATCCAACAGATGTGACTAATTGGCCAGGAGGAATCTCTGAAAGCTAAATGATACCGCTGATTGCCGGAGGTAACTCATCGTGGGATGTTCTGCCCCAGCCACCACAGGGCCCGGAGAAGTCAGTTTTGGCCATGCTGACGGAGAGAGACCTGGTCCTTTATCATGCCCTGCCAGATAACAGGGAGTCCCTCTGCAGTCCTGACCAGAGCTACCCCCTCATCACCACAAGGTGGGCATACCTGACACCTGCACCAACATCTGTTGCTACTTGTCTTGATAATCTGTCAATATTTATTGTTGATTTTTTGATGGATGGATGGATTAAGAAAGCTGGATTTAGATGGATGGATACATACATATACACATGCATACATAAATGCATACATAGGTGTGTACGTACATGTATGTTAGAGGGAAATGTAAGATCCCGACAACCTAGGATGATACTTCTGTAGGAATTCCTGACGGATGCCTCTCCAGTAACAAGAAGGTTGCCTGTTCCCATGAGGTTGACAGCGGAAACTTTGTCAGCCTTCCCATTCTCCTTGTCTCTTCCTCCTCCATTCTCCTCTCAGATTGGTGCATTCAGGCCCAGGGAAGACCTCCCCCATCAATGATCCCGAACTCACCTTCGTCCTCCGTAGTGGGACTCGAAAAGGGGTGGAGACCCATGTTTTTCAGGTTGATTCGTCCAAAGAACTCTCGGCCTGGACTCACATGCTTGTGGACGGCTGTCACGGTGCAGCAGAGCTCATAAAAGAGGTTACCACTGGTATGGACAACACATCCAGCCATCCATCCGCCCTTAATCGCTTATTCAGGGAACACAGGGTCCAAGGTAGGGGAACACTCAACTTGGGATGCCATTCTGTGGCAGGGCAAACACTCAAACAGTCACACACTAAGGGAAAGTTAGACACTGTATTTTATGGCCGATACACTATGGCCAACTTCAAGATGCATTTGAGCCCAGTTGTGGAAAGGAATTATAGGGCCCAAAGGAAACATGCAAAAACACAATGAGAAAATGCAAACCTGCTGGCCATGTCAGATTTTCCAAAGAACAGCAAAATTGTGCCTGTAGCGCCCTCTGCTGCTGTGACGGTTTTTAACCTAAAACTGTCCTTACTCCTGGCTTGCTGATTTCCTTGATTCTAAACAGCTCTGCTGCTGAAAAAAGGTGTTATAACCCCACCACCATTTTGTTTTCTGTGTCAGGTCTACAGACATATGAAAACGTAAGCAATATATTCAGCTTCTCTCTCAGTCTCTGGATGTGTTAATTCATCTGTTGCTGCAGTTTTAATCATATCTGTGCAATGGAAGAATATTCAGTTTTCGAAACCCTCCGGAATCTTCGACGTGAAACGCATAGTGCACCATAGGTAATTCTGAAAAGGATTTTTAAGATTAATGAGATTGCCTACTTGCTCCTTCCCCTTTAGCCTGCAATTGGAATGGGAAGGAGTGCATCTTGGGCATCCACATTGAAGATGGCTTCACCATCTTCACGGAGGAACCAGGCTCCCGCAGGACAATCCTTCTGCAGCGGCCCTTCGAAAAGCTCCGCATGTCTTCTGATGACAACGTGCGCATGATGGTCCTGGACTTCGGGGGCCCGGAGGCAGAGATTGTGAGTGTGCCATGTTACTGTTCAGTTGGCTCCAGTCGAAGTGAAACAAAAGCTTCTCAAAAGTCAGCCAGGGACAAGCGGTTCAAAAAGCTGTGTTAACTTGTATGTGTGTGCAAGAGCCTTGTGATGGACTGGCATGCCATCCAGGGTTTCCACTGCCTTATGCCCTGTGTTTTCTGGGCTTGTGATAAACATAACCTGGGTAGGCAGTCATTGAAGATGGATGGATGGATGGATGGATGGATGTTACCCAGTGGCAGTGTTTTTCAGAAGTCTGATGCTACTCTTAAGCCTAGTTCATATTTCACTCTTCCGCCTGCACTTTGGGCCCATGGATGGTCAGGCTCATGTATTCTTACTACATTTGTCCATAGATGCAGATGTTACGGTCACTGCATACGTACAGCAGTGATATTCCACCAGAGCCGGAGAGAGTATATGTATTCCAGCAAACACAAATACAAGCAGTGTAGTGAAATGGGCAAACCTTTTAAGAACAGTTTTAAAGTTGTTTGGCTTGCGGGGTATTAAGGTTATACAGCCATTTGAAATCCTTATGACTGAATTACCCGAGACCCCCTCTGCTGGGCAAATTATATTGCCAAGATTTAAAAAATTCAAAGTGGTTGCTTTTGAAAATTCCGTATACCACAATATAAAGTCTGAACATTATGAAAAAGTAGATATGCAGGTACCTCCCCACCTCTTACAGCTGCATACCATAACTACTACAACAACAACAACAACTATTCTTCTTCTAGTCTTTCTTGGTTGACCTCTGCTCTGTGAAATTCAGTGCTGCCATCTACTGGAAACACCTAATCAAATTCCTTGCGCATGCACAGTTGATGCACACCAACGTGTATCATTTTTATCTGGCATAAAAATCTGGGCTACACATCCATCGCCTGCCGTAAAACCCCTGATGACGAAATGTTGTGTGGGCCGAGAATGCCCGTGGAAAAGTGAAGTATGAATTAGTCTTTAGTACCTTAGCTGATGTTATTATGCAAGAGCATTTAACTATTTAAACTAGTTTGTTCAGGTATTTTGTTGAGGACCTTCAGATGGCCGTGAGGGTACAGGCTCAGTGCTGTGACTTGAACCAACAAGCTCTGTATGTCCTGTAATGGTTGATTGTAACTCACACCAGTTGTTTAACATGCTAACAGCATTGCAGGATAAGAATCGTGCAATGTTTCTCACAAGTTTTAAAGGCCAGTAGAAATGAGCGATTAAGCATGTTAAACCAAAATGTCTGATTAAATTTGTTTTGTTTCAATTTTATTGCTTAATGGCCCGTTTTGTTCTCCCGTCTCTCTCCTGACAGCAACTGGACCTCCATTGTTGCCCAAAGACCATTGTTTTCATCCTCCACTCCTTTCTGTCCGCTAAGGTTAGGCGGCTAGGCCTATTCGCATGACAGCAGCAGCCCGGTGGAATTGAGCCAGCAAAGTGCTTTAGCAGTCTCTGGAAGCTACCAAGTGTGAACTCAGGGGTTGGGAAGCCCACTTTGTTTTAAACCAAACCACCATGGAGAACTGAAACCCTCATTTCTTCGACAAAAGGAAACCGACAATGGAACTGTGCAAAACTTTCCCTGGTCCCACTTAGAGAAAGCAATGAGGCTGAAGGGGCAAGCAGCCACAAACCCATAGCTGTCCAGTGAAATTTCATATCTATTAACAACCAAAAAAAAGAAAACGGTTTCCTTGTGTGCATTGTTTTTTGTGCCATGCGATTTCTGTTTATCATCAGCCTTTCGAAGGTGATGTTGGATGACAGAGGTGTCAGAGTAGCTGTGTACCCCAGACAGCGTCATCTGTTTAGTGCGCTGAATCTTGATAAATTTGTCAGCTTTCTGTGAGGGTGAACTGCGCTTTCCAGGGTGAAGGACTGTCTCTCTGCATGTGGTGTGCCATCTTGCCTAAAGTACGAATTTTTCACATCTTCCTATGAGCACATAATGCAACATATTACTATGCTAATTTTTTTGCATTGTTGTAATAGTATTTTAATTCTAGTAATACTATGCATTCGGGTCTAGTTCCCCTTCATTCAAACTGAGGTAATAGGAAAATCTCAGTCTTTTTAGTCATTCACCGTTAAGGGTACACAGAGCACCAGTTTTAGAATTCAAAACATTTACAAGGCAGTTCTTAACTTTTTGTAACTTATCTACAAATAGATAATGCCACATTAACAATGAAACTAGATAAGAGGATTTGAAATGAGTCATTTATTTATATACTGTATATAGTATATTGCCTACTAAAAGTGAACTAATTATTTCTGTTGAGAGCGCGTTTTAAATTTATGCAGAAATCGGGAAGCTTTCGATCCTGTTGTTGTTGCTTTGCCTTCTGCAATTAAAATGTATTAATCCTAATGAAACAACACATTAAACCCTATCTTGGGATGTTGTTTTGTATAGGTATTTGAAAAGACAATAGATTGTGTTGAAAACTGAACCCACGTTTAAAAACTGGCCATTATACATCACACATTTTTTTTTTTAATTAAGAAATGCAAATTACATTTATGACGTTACTATTCTTCAGTATGTAAAAAAAACAGTAAATTTATATGGCAGAGTTTTTGAAATTTTCAGTATGGTATTTTGACAGTGCTTATAAAATCTATTTAAATAAATATATTTTAAACTAAAATGCATTACAATAATTGTGTGCCTTGTAAGGTTGATTGTATAAAGAAAAATAATAATAAACCTGGATTTATTAACCTTGATTCTGTTTTATATTTTTTGTTTATATTGAAATATTGAAATGAAAAGATTGTTTAATTCGTAGTTTCCACACTTCTCCATTAAAGTTTTGGGGAACATACAACAGGTCAACATACACTATATTACCAAAAGTATTGGGACACCCCTCCAAATCATTGAATTCAGGTGTTCCAGTCATCACTTACATGGGCACAGGAATATAAAACCAAGCACCTATGCATTCAGACTGCCTCTACAAACATATGTGAAAGAATGGGTCGCTCTCAAGAGCTCTGTGAATTCAAGCGTGGTAACGTGATAGGATGTCACCTGTGCAATTAGTCCATTTGTGAAATTTCCTCACTACAAAATATTCCATGTTAGTGGTATTATAACAAAGTGGAAGCAGTTGGGAGCAACAGCAACTCAGCTAGGAATTGGTATGTATAATCACAGAGCAGGGACAGTGCATGCTGAGGCACACTGTTTCCAGAAGTCGGCAGCTTTCTGCAGAGTAAATAGATACAGACCTCCAAACTTGGTGTGGCCTTCAGATTAGCTCTAGAACAGTGTATAGAGAGCTTCCTGGAATGGGTTTCCATGGCCGAGCATCTGCATCCAAACCTTACATCATCAAGCGCCAGACGGAGCAGTGTAAAGCACACTGTCACTGGTCTCTAGAGCAGGGAAGACGTGTCCTCTGGAGTGACGAATCACGCTTCTCTATCTGGCAATCTAATGGAGGAGTCTGGGTTTGGCGGTTGCCAGGAGAACAGTACTTGCCTGACTGCATTGTGCCAAGTGTAAAGTTTGGTGGAAGGGGATTATGGTGTGAGGTTGTTTTTCAGGGGTTGGACTTGGCCTCTTAGTTCCAGTGAAAAGAACTCTCAATGCTTCAGCATACAAAGCCATTTTGGACAATTTCATGTTCCCAACTTTGTGGGAACAGTTTGGGGATGGCCCCGTCCTGTTCCAACATGACTGCACACCAGTGCACAAAGCAAGGTCTATAAAGACATGGATGAGTGAGCTTGGTGTGGAGGAACTTAACTGGCCTGCACAGAGCCCTGACCTCAGCCTGATAGAACACCTTTGGGATGAATTATAGCAGAGACTGTGGGCCAGGCCATCTCGTCCAACATCAGTGCCTGACCTCACAAATGGTCAAAAATTCCCATAAACACACTCCTAAACCTCCAGAAGAGTTGAAGCTGTTATAGCTGCAAAGAGTGGACCAACTCTATATTAAAGCCTATGTATTAAGAATGGGATGTCATTAAAGTTCATGTGCCTATAAAGGCAGGCATCCCAATACTTTTGGCAATATAGTGTTTTCGCATGGAATATTACATTTCCTGCCTTCTACATACGATTACACAAAATTAAGTAACATAAACTCGAGTATAATGATATTAAGCGGTATACAGATGGACTCACATTGTGGGATTTATCTGCACGTGCCCACTCTGCGCTTCGTCTAACTTACATGTCTGCTGTACATAATATCTACGGACGCAAGGAGAAGAAAGGAAATGTGCGAGAAGAATGCATATAATTCATTTTTCTTGTGCCCTCTCACTTCACATTTCCAAAGAAGTCTTTTCCAAAGATTCCCCAATCCCAAGGACACCTGGATAGACACAGACATATACATACGTACTGATACGCACACACCGCACCCTCCCCCCATCCCACGCCTTCGCCGCTTTGAACCCTCAGCGTGGACAGGCGGGTCTGTGACCAACGCCGTTGTATGGCTGCAGGACCGGATGGCTGTCTGTCTATGCTGGATTACCTCCACTTCCCTATTTCCCTCCCCTGTTGCGAGTCGCGACTTTATGTGTACTGTTTATGTGCTTAAGTTGCTGAGGTGTTTTTTTTTCTGTTCTCACACTGCACTCCCTATTGGAGTGTGGGGGCTGTTTTTTTATTCTCCTCCTCTCTCCTCATGTAATTCGGTTTCTCTGTTCTTCCTGTATACCCTGTCTTCCTGACCTGTCTACCCCCTATGATGTGATGTTTTTGTATATGTATGGTCGGGTTGATGGCCACTATTTCACTGGTACTTGTGCCATGTGACAAGGTATATTGCAACAGCAATAAAGGTCTTTCATCATCATCATCATCATCATCAAGATACATACATACATACATACACTCAGCGCGATTCGGGATCAGCATCACTGCGTGTTCGCTGCATGTCAAGGAACGCGGAGAATTCACACCACAGCGCCACAGCGCCATCTGCTGTGCGATATGTATTAAATATCCTTAGTTTATTAAGTAGGAACCTTAGCTGGTACCAGGTGGGATCCATCTTGCCTCCAAAACTGCTGAACTGCTAAATATGTCTGTCTCGTTCACAGAGAGTAAGCTGGGATATGCGAAAATACTCAATAAATGAAGTATCACCGCTTTATTAATGAGTTTGCCAATTCTCCTCCGCCCACTCACATTAATGAGGTGTTTTTGGCCACAGAAATGTCACTGGATGTTTTTTTTTTTCTTTTTTTTTGTTATTTGAGCTGGGAGGGAGCAAAATATGGACTGTCTGGCAGGAAGCTGGGAGGGAGCAAAATATGGACTAGCAGGGTGTCCCTGAGGCCTGGGTTGGGAGACACTGCTCTAAACACTCTAGTGTGTGAAAATCTGAAGTGTGAGTCTGTGTGTGTGCGCATTTGGGCTTTTACTACATTCTTATTCCTACCAGTTCAAAACAATCATGGTGACATGAACATCCTCAGCACCATAGTAGATTTGCTCCCCAGATTTTTCCAACCCATGCCACTTCATTATTCAGCCTCTTTTACTGACATAAGTGGTTTCTGTGCTCAGACGCTTCTTATTTATGGATCGAATGGCTCATTCCGGCATGTAGCTGGACACACTTCTGTCACATATTCTCTTGGGCTAATGTCCTGTTCTGGGAGAGTAACGTCAGGCAATCACAATGCTCTGGTACTATTAATTAGGCTGTCATAAGGGGTTACACTCGAAAAAAAAATCAGACTGAATACATCTATATTTGTAGCCACTTATGAAGTTTGTGTGATCTAAAAATCGAAACATTACACTCATTTTTAGCAAAAAAAAAGAACAAAGAAAAAAACAGCCATGTTCACCTGGCTTCAGGGGAGAATACTGAGAGAAGAAATAACGGTTGTATTAATCAGAATACCAAATCGGAGCACAAAGGAGTTGCATCAGCCTACCCCATTGTGTGGGGGTTGCTATGGAAACCAGGCCATGAGATCATCAGTATCTCCAGTGTTTTTTTATCAGTTTGTGATAGCTGGAGGGAGGGGGTAGGCTGGGGAGAAAAAAATGCAATGGATTTGGAAAAAAGATTCTGAAGAAAGCAAACAAACCAATGGGTCTGGGAGGACTATGATAAAAAAAAATGCTTCTGCTCCCCCTCCCCCCCCAACTATCTCAGCCTGCATCCATAACATGCATAAAGGAGACAGCAGCTGTGCATAGGAAGTAGTTAATATAAAGCTGTAAGCCAATCTGTCAGGGCCTATAAATGGATTAAGCTTATGTCTGGCTGCTCTTGCTTCAATTCACTGAGCATTGAGACTACCTAAAGACACTGCCAGTGGTCAAAATATGGAATCATGCCTGAGATGATTTATAAACCAAGAGCTAACACAATGGCCTGCCAATAAGCACTGTAGACACGTCAAAGTCGAGGGTAGGTATCCTAGCTTTTCGTGTTGAAAGCATGTATGGCATCTGCTTGTGTTTGTATATACTTCCTCCTATGATGAAAAATATATTGTTACATGAATTGGTGACACTAGTGTGAATTGGTGCTCACAGTGTGAATGTGTGCTCTGTGATTGGTTTACCTTTGGGTATGTTCCCCTGTCTTGTGCCCTGAGCTTCCTGGGATAGCCCATGGACTCACTGTCACCCTGTATGTCTTCCTGCTGCTGAAAATAAATCATGCATGTCACCTTTAAATAGTCAACTTGAACTTCAACTTGATTGACTTTGTGTCCAGGTTATCTATTTCATGCTGTCTCTGAGGTCCCCAGCTTTGAGTTGAGTGCACACTTAATCTATTATGCACTTCCTTTGGTGCACACTTAGTCTGGGTCACACTTCCTGTGCTACAACATACTATAAAAAGGTCACATGTGGTACCTAATGGTGCCGAACACTGTGACCAATGGAGTATGAGGCTAAAATTACAGCCCTTATCCAGATACGTAGCCTGTAACCCTCAATTGGTAATAGTTTAAATATAGGGCCGTAAAACCATGTCCAACAACCCATTCAGTACATGTTCTCATTCCCCACAGGTGGCACAGCAGACAAACAGGGATGGAGGCTCACAGACTGCAGGAAGACGTGAAGGACATTCAGCTGCCATTTTTATGGTTGGCCAGACCCCAACACCCCTCCCCTCACCTGCTCACCCATTGGCTGTTCACTGCCTCTCAGTGGTGAATTTCCAGCTGATTGGTGAGCTATCCAGGGGTGCATGGAGGACACTGTCGCTCCTGCACCACTATGCCACCCATCTACTTCCCATTAGTTCCGGTTCAAGCGGACCGGTCCATGCCGCACACTAAGGGGTGTAGCAGGTTCTGTGACATTTATGAGGCTTTGATTTAATAAATGTGCTTCCTGCTCCAGAAGAACATGTGGTGGGGATCTGAGAAGTTCAGATGTTTCCTTTATTTATTTTTTAGTGAATAAACTACCAGGTACTTCAAGGACGGAAACCGCAAGGCTGTCTGTCAGGTTGAGTTCTCAATGTTTGGTTCGTGTCTCATAGGTCAATAATTTCATCAATTCAGTTCAGGAATGTAAAATAACATTATTTATGTTGTGTTTATGCATTATTTAGCAAACATGAAAATATATTAAAATATTCAGTAATGATACGCATATACTGGAACTATAAAGTGTAGAAATTCACGCCCGTAGCACACATCAGCTGGCCAAGGTTAAGACCTCGGGTCATTTTTCCTAATCATGTCTTATTAGCCCTTTTCATAAATCTATCCGTCATCATCCATTCACCCACCCCAGCATCTGCTTATCTAGTCCATGGTCATGGGGGCGGAGCCTATCTCAGGCAGCCTGGGCCACAAAGCAGCACAACACCCTGGATGGGATATATTTTTAAATAGCCCCAGCCAAGTGCCCCCATACAACAGTAAAAATTAGTTTACTGTAGAAGCTATGAACATCAATGTATCAGTGACTGACTTAATCTTCACTGTGCCTCAGGGCACTGCAGGTAAAAATTAAATAAAGAGGTGACATGTTCAGTTCAGCAGCCTACATTAGACACATCAGCTCTTAAAACACTTTATTTTGGGGCCTCTCTGATTGAGGGACGACTGAAATATAATGGGAAAAAACACACTAACACAAATTAACGCACGTGTTCCAAAATCCCTTAAATCACACAAAAATTGAACACGCTTTTTAAATTAGCATACTTATTACAGGTTAGTAGCTCTATTGCCCCATGACGTGTTGCTCTGCATGGTCCATAAAAATACTATATTAGCACTTTTCAAAGTACAATCTTCTGGATCCGTGAATGTTATGTGGGCTGTAGCTTACTGCCATATCCAAGTGTCATACTGTACTACAGTACTGTGACTGAAATTTCTGCAATGGATGCGTTTATTGCTTATCTAACCTGAGGCGTTCTCTACTTTTAGAATTAGTTAGTGAAGTAAAATGAAATATGACGTCAAATGTTAAAAAAATTAATAAGTCGCTTAAGTGTATGAACGTGTCCGACTGCACATATAACAGATGACCAGCAGGGGTCTCTCTTCCACTTCGCATTTTTCCGAACAATGAGCGCTGTGAGAGAGGAGCGCGAGCACGGGCCGAACATGACCTGAATCGGGCTAGGACACCCCGCCGCACGTGCACACGCACACGCGCTCTCTCACCGCATTCTTTTTCCCGCACATGCACGCACACGCAGTACAATTTCTGAAACAAGAGAAAAGAAAAGAGTTTTTCCATGGGTGTGTAGAAAACCTATTTCCGTAGGTTAGCAGAAATAATTCTATTTTACGTTTTAAATATGAGCACAGGTCAGTTAGGTTATGATTTTGATTTTTTATCCTTATTATTATCCTGATTATGGCAGAAGAAAGGAAAACAAAATCTTTGGTAAAAGTACAAGCTAATGACAATACTTACTAACTTCTTTACAAGCGATATAGACAACAGATATATTTTTGCTCTTGCACAGTGAACACAAATAAGGGGATTTTTAAAAGGTTTTCCTAAACTAAAACATTTCCATGTGAAACTGGCATAGATGTGTGTTTAATACCTGTGAGATTGTTTCAAATAATTATGAATGTGTTTAATTGTTACTTATTTGATTTCATTTGCAGCTAGCTTGCTTTTTAAATGCTGCAGTAACCGGTCACGCACGCACAAACGATAAAGCTATAAGCAGGAGACTGCGGAGTATAATCCCGGGGCATGGTGGCGATGGTGGGGCGTTTCTGTTCCGGAATCAAAACGGACTGAATTGGTAAAAATTAATTTTAGAAACTGCGTCCTTCTGCGTCCAGGACCTCGCGCGCTGTTTTGGCGGCTGAATCACCATTAGGTTAGACGCCTCGCATATTTCCGGCCAAATCAAACCCGGTGAAAGCCTGGATGCAGTGGAAACGGCGTACTTCCATATAATGTGGCACATAGAAAAAAGAGAGAAAGAAAACAACAACCAAACCATCAAACAACCCCTTCCAGCACACGCTTCGGCGTTCGCCAGCAAACCGCTGACAAAACAGAAAATAAAGGAGGCCCCGCCGTAATCGTGTTGCTATTCATTGCAGTTTAATCCATCAAGCTAGTTTGTCCCAATTGAAACTGTCTCTCAGATCAGTTGGGGGAGGGGGAAATAGAAATCACACCGCAAGCCGAATCTGCCAACTTTAACAGGACTCTTCTCAGCTCCTTGCTCCTGTGCGTCGGAATTATGGCCAATCGCTGTGTGCTAAGGCTGGCTTTTTGAGCTGCCTTTTAGAGTATATATTAAAGAGTCGGCTCAAGGTTATTAAATATGCCAGAGCGAATAGTATTTTTGCTCAAGTAAGCGCTGTGAAAGTATTCCATCAGACCCCTTTTATTCATCAAAATGTAGTTATGAATTTTAAAGTGGACGCGCCTTACTGGGGGAGAAGTCTGTGATTTGAATGCTGAGCGAAGAGGCTCTATGAGTCTCCTATACAAGGATATTAGAGGCAGCAGTGCAGGAAAAACTCCCTCAATGTGACCCATTCACTTTTTTTCTCCCTGAAAGCAAATTTTAACGTCCACGTGCCCGAGTAAGCCAGTAGGCCTGCTTATATGTTCAGGTTTGCACGATGACAGTAAATATGTACTAGATTTATGAAGAATGATCTAAATATGTCTCATTTTAAACTGATCTGCAAATAACAATGAATGTTCAGTATGATATAGTGTATCATAAGAATCTCTTAAATTCTTCATTAAATTAAATGTTTTATAGCAAGCCAGTCAAACATTACCTAGTACCAGAGTCACTGCTACTGTACCCAAGAGGTATAATATCTTGTAACAGCCCCTACTCTAAACAGTTCTTGCCAAAAGAAAGAAAAAAGATTATGACCCAAAATGGAATAAAGCTGATGATTCTTTCAGATGGATTTTACAATGTAAAACGAAATTCTCTTCAAGTGTGATTACATATTTTCAGAGTAATTGTAATTGCAGATCGTTATTTCACGCGTATGTTGTTCATACCTCACGACTCCCCACCATGCCCCCCCCAGCCGGGCCTTTTAGCTGGATGGAGAACCACAGGTACTGCTCTTAAGACAGCAGTCACTGGTGCCTCATCAGGAACAGCTGGCCTACCTGCTATGTGAATGAGGGCAGTGGACACCTATCCTGGTGAACCCAGACTGTTCTGCTTCCTTACAACAGTACAACATACATTAATACTGCTAAACCTGAATGCTTTATTCGTGATAAATTCATACAAAAACATTTATAATGGGTGAGAGAAAGCTGTTTTTGCTTGCCAGGCAAAGGGGCAAAACGATTATGACTGGAAAATCTATCCTATAGGACTGGAACAACATCATTCATATATTAAAATCATTAGTGAAACGCCAGGTGGCATAATCAAAAGCTGGTACCCACTATCATGCTACCTGTTTACAAAGAGCAGAGTAAACCCCGTGTGTGTATTTGTTTCACATGGAATAGATGCAGCATGTTGGTTTGCATGGTGCCATACATAAGGAGCATCATCAGTTAGACGGGTGAATCAAATTCTCCTGGCAGGTATCCAGTGCTGCTATGTGGAGATGATTGTATTGGAAATTGGGGCTGCTTCTCTATCTGTGTATTGTTGCATTGACTCAGAAATCCCCCCCCCCCCCCCGCCCCATGCAGTCACTCTGAAATGAACCCATTATCTCAGACATATTCCCCCTCCCCCAGTGGCCCCACAGCCCTTCCCCCCGCAATCGCTCTCAATCTCCCCCTTTCTTCTTGTGCAGCTCTCTCTCTCTCGCTCCATGCCCCATCCCTCCTTGTTTCTGATTGTTTATGACTGTGCGGAGTTACTTTAGAAGGGTTCTTTGTATCTGTGTGTTTGTGTGTACGTGTACATGCGTGGGTGTTGGGTGCCAATAGAAAAAGAAATGTGAACAAAAAAATAAATAATTCTTTATATGGAGAGGGTACAGGAAATTTTGAAGTTACTGTGTGAGAATTATAATCACCACTGCAAGGAACAAATCCTTATATGCACAAAAGGGAATGAAAAACCAAAATGTTTGCAGTGAAGAACCACCAATATTGAACTGGGAAGATATGCAATTAATCCTTTTGCAAATCCTTTTGCGCATTTTCAGTTCTCCCTAGTTTCTCCCTAGTTTGTGTGTGTTGCATCAGTCCTCAGTGGAAACGATGCGCGCAGTAATTTGAATCAAATGCTATATGACTGCCAGTCATTTCCCAAGGCGTGCTTGTCTGAGGTTCTCTGTTTCAGTCATTCTACAGAGATGATTGGAGCTGTGATAAGATGCAGTTCTGTTTTTGCAAAGGCTGAACAAGAACAGTGGTCTGTCCGAATGAACGAGGGATTGACATACCCCACAGCAAAAGGGATGGAATGAAATGGCCTTTTCAATTTCTAAGTATACATCCTCAAAAATTTCCCTGCCTGTCAATTTCATCAGGCTTCGTGTAATGCAACTATGGACATAAGCCTATTTACACACACCAGTCAATTAAAAACATCTATAATTTGTTAGCCAACTAATTAATTTATCATCAGATTCATCAACTGTTACATCTCTATGCACTGTAATAACATTTTTAATTTTAATTCTGAATTGAGTCTTCCAATTAAAACATTGACAATAAACTTGCTCCAAATGGAGAGACAAAGCATTTTCCAAAATGCAAAATGCTTCTTCCTCACTAATTAACTTGTTTTGTAAAGGTAACTATGTGTAGAGTAATAAAAAAAAGACTTTAACACTGATTTCTTGTAGATTGAATTGATTTAGCAGAAGTACCAAGCATTGCATATGCAATTATTGTTTTTGGGCAAAGGGATCCCTGGGGGTCCAAATGTTAGCACTTGTGGCAATTTGAGCTTTACTGAAAGGTCTGAACTTAAGCTTTAACTAAGGTGCATCAGACTATATTTACTGGAATTTTGTGTATTCTTCCACGTAATTTTATATGCTCCTGACATGCACGCATTTACGTTTAATCAGTGCAGCGAATTTCAAAACAGAAGAACGCAATGTAGGGATGATGCTGGTGAGAGTTCCCAGGGTTAGATAAGTGCAGCTTCTTAATGCATTATTGTCGTGTAGCGCTCAGCCAGAAACGCTAGCCCTGGATATTCATAACATACTTTCTTCTACTTGAAATATCTAACAACTAGCAGCAACTAAAGCTGGCATTACGCCTCTCTCATGATTGCATTGTGAAGAATTTTCGGAATAACTGTGACGTGACGGGTTTGTTTCTTCTATCGTCCAGTAATAACAGGAACCGCAGGCATAATTCCCCTTCTCAGATAAACGACTCGCGCTCACTGACAAAAGCGGGAATCACAGCGAAGGGATCCCGCGCAACGTGCGGGGCGCGCGGCGAAAGAGAGCGCGCGCAGGTTACGCCTCAGCGTGTGGCACCTGACATTTCTCAAGTATTTTATGTCGCAGCATCTAAACATAGGCACTGTGAAAAAAATAAATATATACTTTTATAACCAGAAGCAGTAAGCCCTTTCTTGTCAAAACCGCCTACACTTCCTGTTCTTTTTTTTTTTTTTTGCTGCAGAACCAGCGTTACACGCGACGCGTCTCAACTCATGAGACTTGCGGCCAAGACAGTAGCTGACCTTTCCTTCTGAATCTTCTTAGTAGAAACTAACCTACACCTTGCTAAAATGGAAACAAGGGTCTGGAAAATTATATGGCCATAGCAGACCAAAGTCAAATAATTTATTTTTTGGAAAACTGTCAGTCATGTTTTTTTTCTTGACTTGACTGAAAGTTTTGTAACACTACACAACATACTGCATAAGCTGTTCTCACCTGCTTTGGTATTCCTTCTTTGAGCAAAAGAATCACCATGTTTTTTGATAAAAGTAAATCAGACTTGTGGAGGTCCAAATTAAATTGGATTCAGGGATGTTTAAAATAACATTCTTGGGGAAATAAACAGAAATTGTGATGCTTGGGTTGCCCATTTGTTTTTTAGCAAAAGCTGGTTGTTAGAGTTAGGGTCATGTAATATGGGAATGTAGCAGGCAAAGTAAAAACAATGTATACATATATAGGCCTATAGATTTGGGTATCAGTTACGTGGAAAGTGACTCAAGATTCTATAAAATTCTGTAAATAAAAAGAAATTTAAAGCTTCAAGTAAAGGACCTCACATTGGACCTTTCTATCATCAATATTTATCATTTATGATGATTAATGTATGATATTCTCAAAGTACATGCTGGAGGTGAAAGGAAGGTGTGATACTGAGCTGTTTGCATAAGGTGTTACCTTGCACTCTGCAGGGGCTGTAAAATGGTCATAGATACATCATGACAATCAAAACAGGAAGTAGTAGTAACTGATTCTTTTTATAGAATTGCATTAAATCTTGGAATTTATTGATATATGAAAACTTTTTCGTTATTCTACGTCTTGCACATTTTAAGACACATTTGAACTATCATTTGCATCAAAGGCAGAAACTATACGTACAGAAAATATACATGACAACATGAAATACACTTTTAACATTTTTATTACAGACAATTGAAATAAAAGAAGCATTATGACAAAAATGAACTTGCTGGCAAGGAAACAAAAACACCAGAACCAAGAAATGTAAAAATAATCATTATCAAATGAACACACAAAAAAATAATAATAATAATAATGCACCATTGTTAAAAAAAGCCAAAAAGTTATTTTGTCATACTGTTCATAAATAGATAGGAAACCAGTTAATATAATTAAATAAAAGATGGGCAGATTGTGGGGGAAAAGTATTATAGACAATTACAAGATACAAATTAATGAGCATAACCGGCTTTACAGATAAATGAACTACTTTTGGCAGATTTGTACACATTTTCGTCTTTTTTCATTCCTCAAAAACCTACCCCCCCCCAAAAAAAATGCTACAGTGAATATAAAATTATCTCAGAAATGAAATGCATTATTATTTTTTCTGTAAAAAAAATATGTATGATCGTAACACAATTCTGAAACACCAAGCAAAACTACTTGAAAACTGTAAATTCATTTTTAAGTTTTATGTTTGTAGTATTAGTAACTTTCCACATTTAACTTAAAAAATCACCTAAACCAGTTTTTTTTTTTGATTGGGGGTCTGAGAGCCAATCAAATGGGCAAATTTGGAAACCCGCTAAAGTTCGCTATAGGCCTGATGAATGCGATTACAGTGCATATGCCAGTGGAGCTTTTAATGACCATTCCAGACATATAATTCCTGATTCCATTCTTGATTGGAGAAGCACACTAGGGAGCACAGTTCTTAATGCCATTTTTTAGTGTGTGAAGTCCTCCTGAAAAAAATCTGCACAATTTATTTTTAAAGTCACAAAACAAACACACACACTAATGAAAATACAAACCATGGTATCACAGCTAGTGATTAAAAGAAGAAAAAAAACATGGACTTGAGAATCCCAATTTGATCCAATAAAAGTGATATATACAATCACACTGTGACAGATTGGAAAACCTTAACAGGTCTTTAATATTACAAAATCTTCAATTTATTTATCTTCATTTTTTCTGCTCTGTTGTTTCTACTATATTCACAGAGACCACTCTTAAAGCAACGGGGAGTCCCTAAGTGTTTCCCTACTGGAACTGTCCATGGCAAAGCATGTGGCAAGCAAGAAATAAATAAAATACTACGGCCAAAATGATCAAGCGGTAAAAAGGAGATTTGACCACACTTTACATATTAAAGCTGAATGACCCCAGAAGGTAGGCCCACAGGATAATTTCCATGTCAACAAGGTGACAGGCGGTAGAGGCTCTAAAACCTGGGTGGTATTTCCTAAGTGCTTGGCAAAATAAGAGGCTCACTAGTAGTCTTCAGGACTTGCATGAAATCCCTCCAAAAAAAAACAAAATTGCCATTATTGAAGTTGTTAGGTGAAGGGACAATATTGGGGGGGAGTGATGGGGGGGCTGGTTTCCTGTTGTCTTTTCTGTTCAAAATCTCCAGGCTTTAAGTGAGGTAGAGTGGCTTGTCCCTGGCTATCATGCTACTGCTGGAAAAAAGCACAGAGAGCAAAAACGAAACAAAAAAATGTAAACAAAATATAGTCAATCAGTTGTATGCCCCCCCCACCAACTGAAGCATTCTGTTTAGAAAGACCGGCATCTAGCCTGAGGTTACCCATCACTGACCAACTAAAATACATCAAGCTGGCTTCTTTTACTCCAAAAACATTCAATCTATGAGCTATAAACAAAGGCTGGGCTGCTGAGATTTCTCCAAAAAGCCATTCCTTAGAGGCACTTCAGAAGTTACAGTCTAAGGAAATTTTGACAGCTCACTGAAGTTAACTTTGCCTTGTGTTGCCAATATAAAGAAATACATTCAGCATATTCTCATTTTAGCAAGATCCAAACAACTTCTTTTTCGTTGTTTTTTTCCCCTTCCAGCTCTGGAAAGATGCATTTGCATATCATCAAGAAGCTTTCAGTCTAATAAAGATGAGGAGCAGCATTGAGAAAAGCAGGTCCATCCGTTTGTTATGTAAAGATCCTAGACTGCATAATGAACGGGAGATTACTGCCGCAGTGCCAGCTACTCTAATCTTCCAGTTATAACCATGGAGAGGAGCGTTCGCCTCCATTGCTGGCCCCTTACCTGCAGAGGTTCCCCCCGCACTCACGATTGCAGTACTCGCTGTCCCACTCCTGATTCTGTCCTGCTACTGGGTTGGGGGTCCCGGGAGACTGGGAGCCAACGCTGTTCTGGTAATCAGACTGGATTGGCGGGAATCCCTGGAACAGAGGATGGGTTGCATTGGAGTCTAGGCTGGATGGGGAGCTCCTATTACACATCTCCAGCTTCTCTACTCCAAATGAGTCCAAGGAGGATGTACAATTATTGGCCCCACCCTCCTAAGCAGCCTGCTTGCACTTTAGGTTGTGTAAAATAACAAAATTATGAACTGTGAATTATCTGTGGGTAACACAGTGGTTCTGTGGGCAGCACTGTAAGTGCACACCTCCGGGGCTGTGGGTCAGGTTCCTGCCCCCACTTCTGTGTGTGTGAAGATATTCCCCCTGCGTTTACATGGACTTCCTCCAGGTTTCCTCCCACGGTCCAAAAGTATAGGGTTAGATGAACTGGGATCTCTAGATTGCCTATAGCCTGTGATTGTGCATGACTCAGTGCCCACTGATGGACTAGCAACCCATCCAGGGCAACCCCGTCCTTCCTGGGATGGGTGCAAGGCTCACCACAGCCATGTACTGGAAAAGAAGTTATGGAAGAGGGATCGAGGAACAGTCAGACTACATCTCTGTAGAATAAATGATAAGATAAGCAGCTGGAACAGATTCGCAAAAGGTTATTACTGTTTCTTGTGGTATTTCAGTTCAGATTTGAGAATATCCGAGTACTGTGTACATCTGACTCTATGATGGGGTCCGTACTATTAAGATATGCTAACTAACCTGCTGGCCCGGTGGTGGCGAGTGGAGGGAGGCCTGCAGCCCCATTTGATGGGGGATGATTGGCTGAGACTGGACCTGCTGCATGCGGATTGGCTGGTTGAGGATGGCGCTCTGGTGGAGTGAGAGCTGCTGATGCAAGGGTGGGCTGATCTGGAAGGAAGCGGGAGGGGAGGCATTCATGCCAGACAGGATCTGCGATTGGCTGAGGGTTCGGGACAGGTTGTGGCGGGGGGGGCCCCCATAGCTCTGCAGGTCTGCCAAGGGGAAGGAGCCGGGGCCCAGGTACGGAGAGGAGGGCTGGGGAGGCACGCTGTACAGGGGCTGCTTGGGGGGCATCATGTGTGAGGGCTGGCTGCTCTGGGTTCCCTTTGATTCCGGTGGATCGCTATAGGTCTGAAAAAGTACAGCACAGACTAGTATTTATTTATCTGCTCATCATGAGCACAGAATCAGAGGGCTAACCACCACCCTATAAGACAGTCATTAAACAAAAAAATAAACCATGGAACACAATGAACACACTATTGGTCAGATATATATATTCTTTTGCTTCGTTTGAGTAGTGGGCTTATTTTACACTAAATATGACTTTTTGTTCAGTAGTGTAGATTAAATATCTTTACATATTAATCAAATTACATATAATAACTTTGAATCCCAAATAACTATCCATCTGACATAGAATTTTCCAGTAAAATCACAGAAATGTAAATTATTATTTGATTATCTGCGTGTCCTGCATGGTATTGTGTATGGTGCAGGGATGGATAGCTGACTGGTGGAAACAGCACACTCATGGGAGTTTTATTGACACAAACATATTCTGAGGGCAGAATGAAAAACAAAACTGGTTCATATAGATAACCAATCTGATCTTGTGTCAGATGTGAGACCAACCAATCAGGTGTATTGGTCCTGACTTCTTTAATTGCATGGACCCGCCTCCTCAAGAATCTGATTGGTTATCTCTCTGAACGAATCATTTTTCATTCTGCCCTCAAGACACGTTTGTGTATGTAGAACTCCCACAAGCAAACAGCACGGCATCATTGTGAAGCTTGAGAGGAAAAGAGGTGTTTTAAATAGGTAGATTTGGAGCAGAAGGAGAATGCAGAGTGACAGTAACTAAACTAGGCAGCAAACAGGAGACAGTGGTAGCAGTCTGTCGATTTTGCTGCACTTATAGAAACAACTAATGAGTGTCTAAAAAGTTGTAACATATATTTGAACTCAACCCTTTTCCTTAAATAGGACTTAATCCATTAATTGGGAAGTTTTCATTGTCTTCTAAAGACAGCATTGTATTGTTTGCCTGTCTACACAACCTTTCACATCTACTACAATATCAATAAATCCAATTAAAATCCCCTGCATGTGTGTTATAATCTGGTTAATTGCTTCACTGCTGGCTTAGGTCTGCTGACCAGATGTGTCATATAAGGAGTCAGCCACAAATGGGAGGCATTTACTGTGGTCACCTTGGTGAAAACCGCATACAAAAAATGCAGCACAGGACCTGAGATGAATACTCTCCTGCAGTTTGCAACACAATCAATTAAGTTCTGTTAAGTCATTAAAGCATATCCATTCTTAAATAAGGTTTGTTAAGCTACATAAGTATATGGTTTTCTTTCACACTTTCTACATTGTCCATAGCGTGTGAAAGCGTGTGTATGTATATGTGCCATGCAATATCACATCTACAGGTAGGTTGTACCCCAGCTTCATGCCCTATGTTGCTGGGGATTTATTCCAGGTCACTCCGTTACTCTGACCAGAATTAGTGGTCAAAAGATGTATGGATAGAATGATATTTGATTAGAAAAGACCATGCACAAAAAGTTTTTATTGTAATGGGTTTAGCTAAATTCCAGTTTTAACCCTTGAAACAATTATAAATTTAAAAAGCTATAAAACATAAATGTGTGTATTTTCTTGAAGATGCAATTATAAACTTTCTTCTGTGTACATAAGACAGCAAATGTGTCAGAAATATCCACTGGGCTTTTGCATTACAAATTGGGCAGAATTTTTAATTACAGCAAACCACAGAGGGGACGGGCCCCTAATAGACACTGCCATGTAAACCATGGACTGCATCAGCAGATGACTAAACCATCCAACATATAATGATAGTTTTTGCACTTTGCGCTGCTGTAGGTTTAACAGGAAACGTAAGACAGCTGACGGGACTGAGGGACAGGATCAGGTTTTGCAAGGTAACGCAACTTGTGACTGTAAGAGGCGAGGAATAATGCCTGCTTTCTTAATTACCTGTATGACTGCACTGTAGCTACTTAATTAGCTGGATGTAATCAGGGGGAATCCTGAATTCTAAATGTTTGCACAATACGTTTTACGTCATTATTAAAATATTTTAAATAGACAAAATATAGTTTGATCCTCACTCTTCTTGAACATCTACTGTACTTGTTTTTAAGAATAAAATCAGTGTATAATTATGAAATTAGCACATTGCACAATTCAGCATAGGCTATAAATATGATGTGGCATAATATATTATGTATATGATTAAATAGTATTGTTTAGAGAAATTTGAGAATATTAAAGTCTGAATTTATGATCAGCTACGTGAACTTGGTGCGTGAAAGTTATTGGACAATGACAGGCAATCTATCCAGCATCATCTCTGGATTAGCTCAAAGGAAGATGGACAGAAACACAGCTAAATTATCGCCGCTTTCATGGTTGTTTTTAAAAACTGTAACCCTAACCCTAAGTTTCACTCTCATGCAGGAGATTGTCTTTTCCAGGACACTTAGAAGCTGCGGTATGACAAGTGCAGCAATTGAAAGCTGAATGACAAACCTCTTGAATATACGGGTAGTTACTATCCCATTAGCTTCTCCTTCTTTGCAGAGAGGTATGTAAGAGTGCCCGGATTGAGGTTTGAATTTGCTTACGCTGTCTGACAGGCACAGACACAGGGAGGTGTAGTGAACGGCACCACTTCGGTATGATTGCACAGTACCGTGGTTCCCACTTCAGGTGATACCCTTCCCCCACAGTGAGTCAGAAGTCCCTGTCTAATTCATAATCCCCATATCTGCACTGACCCTTGTATATCAAACACGTAACCTGTGTTACCTTGGAAACCAGACTGGCTCTGTACGCTGCCAAAGCCTTCAGGTACTCCTTCTTGGCTGCCTCAGTCTTCCTCTTGTATGCCTGGGAGAAAACAAACAGAGCATTGGCATGAGCGTGGAAGCTGGGGCTTACTGACCTTTAACCCCTAACCTATAGGCACAATCCGTGGACTCAGAGATCCCAGTTCCAGGAGTATTTCATGGATTGTTGACTGGGGAATTTTTTTCAGTTTCCAACACATAAAAACATAACAATTGTGGAGAGATAGTGAGAAAATTAAAGAAAGACAGGAAGTAAGACATTTCTGTGTGTGGTGAGTGGGGGGGGGGGTCGCTGTTTTGAGGACATACTGTTCTCACTGTTGCTGTTTATACCAGATCCAGTGTTGATAGCACTCATATTTCCAAACAAAAATCCAGAACCTTTCCTCCTGTGCCTTTAATACTGATAGAAAACTCCCAGCAGTTTTCATTTCTAATTAATTTAGCACAGCTAATGATTCATAGAAAGCTTGGTATTTCTAAGCAAATTACCATGCCTAAGGATCTCTAATTATCCCAAAGTGAGCGGATTCATTAGAAATTGCAGCCGTGTGAGGCTACAGGGTCGGGAACGTATTAAAAATATCTAAGCTGCAAAGCGCATATGTTGTGGTCGTAATCCTGACATCGAGAAGTCCCGCTAGAATTAGCCAGTAATTGTACCTTAATGAAAGGGTCTTGTTTGATAACCAGTTAATTATAGAAGACAATAACTGCAGACCCCGCTGACACAGGCAAGAACAATTAGCAGAGGCTGTGAAAAGCGACCGAGGGATGCCTGTTTAGGGGCAGGTGCGCTCCGCTGAAGCGTACCCAAGCTCCGCTGCTTATTGCCAAAGGAACGCCAGCATGGCAGGCGAGGTGCCGCCAAAAACTGCGCTTGAATGCGTGTTTTTTTGTGGATACTGATAACCGGGCAGGCGGGAATCACATCTGACTTGTTAAAAGATGAACAGGCGTTACTACACCAACACTATCAGTAACAAATCGAATAATGCGCGCAGGTGGTTGGGGAAGGAAAAGTTGCACTCCCCAGGGAATTGAAAAAGTCAGGAAAAAAAAAGAATCAACCGATAGACCTAAATTCACATCAGCACTATATAGCATTTGCCTATATAGTTAGGTGTACGGTTTTATATTTGTACTATGACCCTGCTGGTTTTTTCAGACTTAGTCAAATTATATGCTTTATAAGACAGAACTAAAAGATTTATGTGCATTGTTTTGCTGTTGTACTCCATAACTTAAGCCATCAAAGTTGAGTTTATGCTGCATGTGATTTCTCATCTGCTGACATTGCATTTACATCCAATATTAATAACACGTTTGTTGTTTATAGAATATCTATATCAGCAAGGAATAACTTCATATTATTGGGGCCAGATAATTTAACGTTACAGTTTTGTGAAATTCACAGAAGGGAATTGGCTATGACTTGATCGTTATTTTGTACTGTTTGGACACCCAAGAGTAATTCTAGTTATTTATATATATATAAGTATGCACCTCTGCAAAACCTTCCAAGTAACATGACTGAGCCTTGCTGTGACTATATTGTTCTGGCGTGGTAATGTTTTGGTAAAGTGGTAATGTTTAGATAATAGTATCCTTCTGCTATCAGACATATGAATGGTTGCTGGGTGCTTCCGAGAGGATATAGGCCTACATACATTACTGCAGTGTTTCCAAACTCAAAACTTGCACCCTTCCCAGCTCCCTGGAGCAAAAACATGGACTGTCTGGCAGGGAGCAGGGTGGGAGCAGAAACGTGGCCAGGCAGGGGGTTCCAGAGGACCGGTTTGGGAACACTTCATTACTGTAGCCATATAGGGCCTCCAGATTTTTACATGGTTTTACATGGTTCCAAACTAAACTGGTTCCATGGTTCCAAACTGGGGGACAAATAGGATGTTCCTTCCCTCTGTACCTGCTTTTCCCATTTGTGCCCACTGGGGGAGAGAGAGAGCAGCTTTTGGAGTCACTGAGCTGTAAGGAGTAAAGCTACGCTAGGTCTCCTAACCTTCACCCCCCCCAACCCCCTCTCAATGGTATCACCCTTCATTGCACTCCCAAATCACTTCCATTCCCAGTCATTTGGAAGAAGAAAAAAAAGACCTCATACCCTTTTTGAGCATAAATGTCTCCTCATCCTTTACAATAACAGCTATTTGCGTCATTACCTACTGAAACCTGTTGTTAATCATTTGCCCTGGGGCTTGAGAGAGAGAGAAAAAAAATTAGCATGGTAATCGTGCGATCAATTATGATTTGATCAAAAGAAGTGAACCGTGAGAAGGTGTGAGATCTCCTCCTCTGGTAATGAATCAGGCGAATTTAAACATATACGCCACGTAAAGAATCATTTTATGCAAAAAAAAAAAAAAAAAAAAAGTAATTTCATGAGAGTAAAGCTTACTAGCCTTCACAAGCTTGCTGGCATTTTTTTGAAACCCATCATGAAAACCCCTTCAACGCTCGAGCGCAAATTTGAAATAGGAAATATTTGCAGGTGACATTTGTTAGATTGTAACCAACTTCAAAGGAATACGGGCGTATTATATTTCAAAGTAAGCCTTTTATCCCACAGGGCCAGATGAGTATTCCGAATTGGAAATTCATTGAAAACACATTTGGCTCCAGCTGCAACAGTAAATCACAATAGTGCTGCATGGAATGATTAAGATGATAGCAGAAACTGAAGACAGAAGAGGGAGTCTAGCAGAGCACCACATAAGAGAAGAGGGAGTCTAGCAGACCACCACATAAGAGAGTCAGCTTATTAAATCAATCCTTACCTACAGGTAACTGCCAGCAATTTCACTTATTGGGTAATTAACTTTTATTTCACTTTTTGAACGCATTCAAGGGGGGAAAAGTGTTAAAATTTTATTATAACTTTGTTCTGAAACTTTTTCTAATGGTAAATTTATACACAGAGCACAGTCTGAGCTCCAAGAGCAAAAAGCCAACTTTTACCTCTTCCTATGAAATGTAACATTTAATTATTTGTTTAATTCAATAGACCTGGAATTCTAAAGTGCCCATAGCCTACAAGATCTAAGCTCTGGACTCCCCTGATCCTAAATAGAAGAAGACAGTCACAGAAAATGGATGGATGGAACTCTTAAGGAAGAATGTAAAGCTATATTCTATAACAGTTATTCCTCATATTTAGGATTTTTTTTCAATCGGATATTTAAGCAACAAGAACAATAATAATTAAAATAAAAATAATAATAATAGGTTATACTTGATAGCAAGAACTTTGTCATTTATCAAGGATTCACTGGAAACTATGGATAATGATAAGAGGTTTAGAGCTAATTTATTCACACAAATAAGTTTAAAATGTTTGAGAAGTCAATAAATAGAAAATGTGTGGCGGTTGTTGATACCGATATCACAAAATACTGATTTGCAAAGCAGAAAAACTCAGATCTCCCCAAAGCCTAAAATACAGTCAGAAACGTAAATGTCTTTTGATGACGAAATTGGATGAAATTTTTCCAATAAAAATGGACATGCATGTTAAAAAGAGCATAGAATAAACTTTGTTCGCATATGCAAGATCATGGATGATAAAAGACATAATCGTAATACCGTTTTTTGGCTAAAAATACGTAGCATCTACAAACTTATCGATGTGCAGAAATATAGGTTGGATGCAATCAAGCACAGAGAAATGAAACATTGTATTGAAGTTTTGAAGGGGAAAAACCAGCATGTTTAGTTATGAAAATGTAAGCGAAAGGGATCGCCGGACTCAAAAGGGTTAAGATTCACAAACAATGCCTGCATTTCCTGAACAGATGTCCTTGAGGCAAATTCAAGGATGAGGCAATTGTGAATCTTATATTCTCAGCATGATCAAATCACCAGGCAACAGATATAAATAAAAAGGCAGGAAATGAGGAATTCACATTTGAGGGTGTCAGGAGCGAAATGAAGATTCATTGTGAGGGGGCCGACTGGGGAGGATAAAAATGCACTGCATTCAGCAGGATATGCAGCCCCTACCATAAAGTGGCTCGAAGGGGGGGGGGCTCACTCGGAGAATAATGCGACGGATTAATGCACCCCAGCAGCATTTGCTGCAGGAGTCTGATTCCTTTATTTGATGCGCGATTCAACCAGTTAAGCGTAGATAGCTCATAAACACAGACTGATGGAATACGCCTGTCTGCAATTCCAGCGGTTGCATCAGTGTCTGATGTATGTAAAGCAGAAAAATGTAACACAATTTAATGTCATTCCGCTCTTTGCAACTAGCCCAGCATTTACTGTGAGCTATTCAATGCACTCAGTTTCTGTGATTAATTGTATTCAAATAAAATTACCAAGTCATTTACTTATAGAAATGTATACGAGCGGACATTACTTCATGACGTGATATATCCATGGAAACATGAGCATGACCGAGGGGGCCGTATGCCTCACCTGCTTCTGCTCCTCCCCCAGGCCGTCCCACATGGAGGCCACGATCTTAGAGACATCCCCAAAGGTGGCGTTGGGGTTCTGGCCTTTGATGGCGGCCTGCGTGTCCCTGAAGAAGAGCGCGTAGGCCGAGACGGGCTTCTGCGGCTCGTTGGGGTCCTTCTTCTTCTTCTTCTTCTGGGGCTTGGGCTTCTTGATCATCTCCGAGGGGGGGCGCTTCTCCCCGGCGATCTGAGGAGGGAATGGAGGCAGGATGCGCTTAGTAGCCCACTAATGGTTGGCCTCTCTGCAAAGCCTGCAGGACACACTCACATGTCCGGACGCTTCCCGTAAAACCCAGGTAAAGGACCTTCTAACCATCAGTAAACACAAAACATACAGCAACAGTATTTCATTTTAAGTATTTTAATGCATTATACATTCAGTGTAAGGTCTGAATTTATTTGTGGAAAAACAATGCAACGGTCTACATGTAGGCTTAATTACGTTACTGATTTGCAATAAAAAACTGTAAAACAGATTTCTGGAATACACTGTGTGCTATACTGTATGGAAAATTGCATTAAAATTAAGAACGATAAGTTACTGATATCTTGTGTTCTGCTAGCTTGATATTAATAGGCACATGAACTATCCAGGGGAATATGAATAATTATGTAATGATTATGATGTCATAATAATATGACCTGTGTTGCCTGTGGACGATAACGGCAGCTGATACCAATTCACAGATGACTCCAAACTGCATAACTATAACATGTGGTCAATGATGCCAATGGCTCAGTGATTATGGTTTGGGCCTTCAAACCTTTAGGTTCCTGGTCCAAGTACCAAACAAGTAACTTCCAGTTACTAACCGCTAATTACCATGGGGCAGTGGTAGCGTAATGGTTAGGGATGTGGCTGTGTAATTAAAGGGTTGCTGGTTTGAGTCCCTGACCCATAAGTACTGCTGAGGTACCCTGAGCGAGGTACTGCCCCCCAGCTGAATTAACTGCCCCCTGCTGTGTCACATGGGTTAAATGCAGAGGACACATTTCGTCATTGTGTGTCAACAATGACAATTAAGCAGCTTCCACTTATTCAGCCGGAATATAATGTGAATGCCTTTGTTCGATGCTAGTTTTGGTAAACAGTTAGGTTAGGAGCATGCACTGATACAGCGCGTTACCTCACCCACCATACGAACGAACCACTTTAGGGATGAGAGCCCGAGTGCAGCCACGTGATGGGTCATTCCTCAGCGTCACACTACTTTGAATGGAATGGAACAGTTGGAAGGCTCTTTTTTTTCCGGTGCCAAACCTAGCACCAAATCCAAAGTTTTCTCTGTTAGATGGAGGACCTGTTCGCAGGGCCGCATGTAGGTTAGTGTCATACCCAGGGCAAAGCAATTGTTGGTTAAGGGCCTTGCTCAAGGGCCCAACGGAGCAGAGTCACTCCTGGCTATATGGGTACCGAAACCCGGTACTACACAGGCCCAGAGACACAATTTTTAACGACGGGCTTACTGATAAGCTGTGACATTAACGTTCTTGCTTTCGCTACTGGAGAAATTAATGAATCAGATTTTTTTGTTTGTCCATTAAAGTAATTTTTCCCAGTATGTCTGACCAGCTCCGTTACTGATTAAGACATTAATATAGAGCATTGCACGCTCTATATTACAAGCACACAGACGCTGATGTCGCTGCCCGATCTGTGTGCACATGCGCAAACTTCTGTTCTGCTAATGGCTGTGTATGATTTGATACTGACATCCACTGGACGCAGCCTGATCGGCAAGAGTATGCGCACAGATTTAAACTTCAAACTACATTTTGATACATTGTAAGACAGCCTGCCTGCCAGGCAGATACGCAGCTTTTCAGTTTATGTGATACTGTAAAACACTTAAATAAATGCACACCAAATCGTTGTGGACTGTGAAGTCGTTAGAAATAATTAAAACTAACAAATGTTAGTGTATGTTTTTATTTTATTATAATGATTTTAGTAGAATTGTAACTCCCATGCGAGAGGAGTACTTGTCAGCTTACTGTGTCGACGGTATTGCATGAAAAGTTTGTTTCTGCGTTCAGAAATATGGCAGAGATCCTAATATATTGCTATGCTATGTATCTACTGTACCGTAAAACATGCGCATGCGCACGCAGATCAGGCAGGGACGGCAGATCTGGGAGCCGCAATAATGAGAATGGCGGAGAGAGTTAAAAGAACAGAAGTGTGGTTGCACGTCACTAGAATCAATGCGGACTGTGTTCTTTGCCAAAAGTGCAACAGGTGTTTTACGTGTAAAAGCATTACAGGCTTTGCATTAAAATAATTTCTTATTATTGTTTTACATTTCCATTATCAGAAAATTTGTATTTGTTTATAACATTGCCGTATTTTATTTTGACTTTCACATTTAATGTAAATTTGTTAAATAATGATGCAAATTTGTTGAATAATAATAGTGATTTGTTAAATTAAGCAATGTTAATTATGTTGTTAATTCGAGTTTTTCTTCAAAAAGTACCGATAAGAATATGTTAAAGTACCGGACCGATAAGCATTACTGGTAAGAGGAGTAGTAACGTTAAAACCTTAACGATACCCATCCCTACTCCTGGTATTCACGGGATTCGAACCAGCAACCTTCCTATTGCTGCCACAATTCCCTAGCATCAGATACTCATAATTCCAACGCATATGATAATGCATTCTGCTTGCCTGTTCTACACTTGCTTTGATATTATATGGCTTCCACGGCTTCCGCCAAGCCTGACAACGGGGCTATCCAGCATGCGTCCAGACTTTTAATCAAAATGAGAAATCTGCCAAGATGCATGCATCTTAAACAACAAAGGTGGGAATAAAAGTGAATGCACAACAAGGGAGCATGATTTTGCTACTTTCTTTCATCCCTGATATATCCCTCAGGCACCACTGAAAACTTGGTTTCAAGAGGCTTAATGAACTAAAACTGTGTTTTTAAGATCCAACAATTTGCCTGTCTGCAAATCCAGCTAATCTATTTTGGTGCTTTAGCAGTTCTTCCACACCGGATTGTGTGTGTCATATTAAATACCGCTCTCATCACACTGATTTACTGTGACCTAATTGCAGTGACTGTGTCGTCAATTTATACATACATGTATAACTATGCAAACTACATCAGAGGTAATTTAATCAGATAGGATTGCATAAAGATATAATTCAAACCAAACAATGTTAAAAAATACAAAAATTGCTTGGGAATTCACTCTCAGAAAGCTGCAGAAACCCGATTCCTCTTGGCAGTAAATAGCTTGGGTTCATCACATTTTTCTGTTGGCCAGCGGTTAATGCTAAATCCAAAAAGAAACACAGAATATGGCCCAACTTAAATTAAGAAGAATAGCATTCTTTAAGTGATGGCTGGATAGCTAAATGTTATAGAGCTCCAGTAACTCTAATACATTCTCCTGGCACTCTCAGGCATTTATTTTCTGTTCTTTGAATATGTATTTTAGGAAAATAAAAAAGTGGAAAATATCAAATCACCAAAATATATTGCAATATTACTGCATCCATAGCTGTGCAGTTCCGAAAGCCTTGTTAAAAGCTTCATGACGTTTTGCAATAATATACCACAAAAGGTCACAATTCCACATGCAGTTTTTTTCTATTAAAAACCCATATGTTCCTATAAGTATGCACAACATCCCACTGTAATAATTAAACTGCATTTTTGTGCGTACAAATTCAGGTGAAAACAGTATCTCTGGGTTAGTGTTCTGTTCATTCATATGCTGAATAAATTGAAGAGCTAACTGAATGATAATTAAGAAACTGACGTCGTGCACCTCATACTTTGAACATACCGATAAGACATCACACACGGTGCTCTAAATTTCCCCTAGTATTGCACGTTTTGCGCTTTCATTTTGCATAAGAGGTCTGTTGGTACCCTATAGGTAGACAAAGTAATAGGTTATGTGTGCATCATACGTGTCAACACAAAAGGTAAGCAAGATGCAGTCTTTTGGCCCCCGCAAGCACAAACATCGAACTCCACTTATTTGTGGTACTCTAGACTCTAACACTATAGACCTTACAAACATTATTAAGAATTAAAAATGTCCTGCTCCCAACTTGCTGTTTTGTATACTTGTAGGCTGAAGCACTGTTGTAGCAGTAATCTCAAATGAGGATTGTTATTATCCACTAAAGCAAAGCTAACATCTACATTATTTTGTCACTTTAATGTGAATCAATCTTGTTTGCACTGTTTTTGCAACATATCTGCATCTGCTAAAATACAGCAGCAGCAAAGCCTGTTATATTTGAATGCTGCAGTGATGAGAACCTGTCCTTTTATAAAATTGCACACGATGCAATACTTTTCTGGCAAAAATGGGCCATGCTTGATGTGGCACCGTTTTTCTCTCCAGATCATGACAAATCTGTGAAGATCAATAGCTTATTACTTCAAGGGTCAAATGAAGAAATATCTTTTTCCCACCCTGCTTCTCAACATAAACACCCCTTAAAACAAATCTCTCTAAGATGCATTCAGGAGAGTCAGGGCAGGTTAAATCGGGATCAGAATGGTTCTGATGTTTAAATATTTAAGAGCTGGATCAAAAAGCGACGGGGTTCATCCAAGGCGACTACTAGCTAACTTCAAGCTCAGAGCTGGGGACCAGAGTATGTGACAACAGAACAGTGAAATAAGAAAAGACAGGTTTTTTTTTTGGACATCAGACAACTAGGTAGGTATATAGACAATCATTCCAAAATGTCTTAAATGAAATTCCCCCATTTCACTTTTTACATTACTACCCGACAATTGAGGTTTTGACGACAATGGTTTGTACCAGACAGAATCATATATCATATATGATCCTCCGTGATACTGTACTGTCAGCTCATGCTGAGGAGAAGCTGTCAAGTATGAATAACATTCAAGTAATATTTCCCCCCACACACATTTACCCAGGTTCTTGGGGCACTCTGATCCTCTCCAGGCCTGGATGGCACTATGGGAAACCTCAACAGGCATATGGTGCAGCTCGTAAATACGCCACACGTGCCCCACCCTGCATGCTAGCACTCACTGCCGCTTCAATAGTGAAAAAAAAATTAAAATCGTTTCCACGCCAGTACCTTCAAATGGGAATCAGTTTCCTCTTCCTGGGTGGAGCTGGAGGGAGAGGGCGTGGCTGATTTACTTCCTGGAGGTGAGGGGGAACCATGGCTAATAGCACTTCGCAGGCCAACCTGAGAGCTCAGCTGGGACAGGGCGCTCATGTGGTGGGGCAGTATCCTAGGTGATCTGTTTATCAGGGGGTTGTGGTGGACGGCATCATAATGTGAGCCATCTAGATGGGTCATCTCCTGGATCTGGGTGAAAGAAGAAGACGGAACTTTACTAATTGTTCATTCCCAATTGCCTACTGTCAAGGCTGTGGCATTTAAAAGCGAGATTTCTCCTATTCTCGCCCTTCTTGCTAGGGGGCCACGGTAGGACAAAATGGGGGGTCCCTAAGGCCACTTGCTCCCAATTGCAATCCTACGCATGGTTGGACAAGTCACCCAATTTTTCCCTCTCTCCTCAGGATGAAACTCAGTCCATGCAGACTCCCAACCAGTTCATCCTCCTTGGATATACATTACCCTGCCTGGCACTCCATCAGCTACAATGCAGTGCTGCCAATGGTAGGCTTCTACACAAGGCGAGTCAAGGTGTTACATTCTGGCTACTGCAAATTCTAAATAAACCTCCCACCTATCTGCACATGCTACAGTGGTCCAGTGTAAAAGCACAGAATTTAAACATAACAGACATGATTTTATAGGTTTCTACTATTGACATGTCAAATGGTGCGGCTCCCTCATGTTTAACTGAAAGCTTTTCAAAGTCCTCCGCAACTGCTCCATTCACAAAGAGCAGATTATCTTTCACTCAGATGATGACAAAAAACCATCAAGCTGGTGGCAGAGTTTTCTCCTGGAGAGCCCTGCGGCTACAGAACATCTTATCCAACTTTATTGGAGGATCAGACACTAAATCAGTGTTTCAATCCGGATTAAAAAGTCGAGCTTCTCCCATTCCTAGGAATATGTACTCCGTTAAAGAGATTCATGACTGTTTCAGTAAGTGTTTCATACCTATGAACAATTCAAGTGTATTGGCTCCCTGATATCATTAATGAGATCTCATATGCTACTACAAATAGAGTATTATATATTTTCCTGTCATACAGTGATTTAGTAGTATTGCTTACAATATTACTAAATTAAGCAATTGATTTGTCTGTGGCTAAATATGTTAGCAATGTAATGAAACGTATATTTTTAAAAACGAACAATTTCAAGTTGGCAATTTGTTAAACGTGTTTGTTGTTTGTCGAACAGTGTGTCACATGTGCCAAACGCTTAACGACTGAATGTTGTATTTCCAAGCAATTGTTATGGTACTTCGACAAAGCATAAAATAAATTCATGCACAAGGCAAGACTAATGCAGCTTTTTAACCAGATTCACCAAGGCTGTGTTACCCATTGGATCACAGGTGAAAAACAGTACATCTGAAATTTCCGGCTTCTTAAAACTTCCCTAACGTCATTTACCGAAGACATTCTATGAAAATAATATTAATTGTTATGTATTTTTGTCCAAGAGATAGAGAATTAATTACATTTCATCCAGAGTATGTTCTAGCTACACTAAAAGGTAAAATATTGTCCGAAATAAAATATGGTATTTACACAACTGTTATTGTTTTTGTGAAATACCTATGATAAGGCCAACCAATGGTGATAAAGTATTTTTATTATTATTATTTTTATTATATCGGCACAAGTATTTGTTAATTTGTTAAAAAGGGTAATTGTATTACATTGTCCAAATAAAATAAAGTTAGCAGGTCCTGCTGGATCAATACTTAACAAAGACTGGAAACAAAACTGTAATATTTACCCAAATCCCCAACTGTTATAATTGGACATGGTTAGCTATTGCAATAAAATATTAAGTAATGGGGCCAGGAGACCAAAACTATTATTAAGTCAAGCCTATTTACACAACATCCACCCCCCCCCCCCCTTCCTCCTGAGCCATCAGGAGCTGTCTGAATGTGTAAGAACACTGCCCATTTTTATCACCTGTTCTGCACGGGACTGCCCTATAAATAAGGCAGAACCAATCTACCCACAGATCCACCCACCTTCCAACCACTTACCCAGTACTGGGTTGCAAGGAGAAACACAATCTACTAATTAAGATGTTAAGAGTAAGTTGTTAAGCTATTAAGAATGGATTTCTTATGCATCCATCCCTCACCCAGCCACTTATCCTGAGCACAACTGCAGGACTTATTTACACATTTATTGAATAATCTGTTCCTAATGAAAAGATAGAAGTATTATAAAAACATTATAAACGAAAGAAAAATCCAAAAATAGTAGTCAACTGACAAACATGACACCTTTGGGAATTTTACAGATGTAATTCTTTGCCCTTGTATGATATACGTGTTCAGAATTCCTGGTGTTAGCTTTGTTTTAGCGAAATTGTGTCTTCCTGTAGCTTTTCATCAGCTGGGAGACATAAGAGCCATTCCGAACATCCATCTTTGGGAGGGAGATTAAGCGAGCAGGGTGACTACCATACAAACACAATGGTTGCCATAGCAGTGCACGCTAATTGTTTTATGGTGTTGACCACAAAAGGAGCTAATGTCCAGGCAAATTGCTTTGTTTGGCTAATAATGCTTCGCTTGCACGAGCCAATGGGAAACAGGTGTATATCAAATTTACTTCATCGGCAAAGACAACGGGGGGAAAAGCGAATCTATTTTAAGTCCCATTGAAAACCTCACATTTTCACTTGTCTTTTGTTCTCTCCATCTTGCCTCAGGGGAGATTTGATTTAATTTAAAGCATAAGAAACATTTTTTTTTTTTTTGTATTTCCGACATGAAACATGACCCACCCTACCTCTCACACCTCCCTCCATGCACACCCAGGCTCTCAAGGAGGAAAATCAGGACATGTGAGATAAAGCCTTTGATTTATTGAAAATAATAAAAAAAAGCAGTGCCATATTCACAACAACGATGACAGCAAAACAAATGGTATCCCTGAGAAGAATTGGCGAGAAATATTGTATAGTCCCTGAATGCAGGTTCTTTTGAAAACATACCCTTTCTTCCTTACACCCCAAAACAAAAGGTAGTATTTGTTTTTACCTTGTTTTTCTTATGAACATGTGTTAATTTAATGTGAATGAATTCTGTTACCTATTCACATTGCAGTTGTTGAGGATAAACACATTGCCCAAACAGCAATAGTATGATGCAGGCTTAATTAGTAGGCTATTAAGCAGACATTTGGATGCTCTGAAATTTCATGGCACATCTCCATCCTAGAAGAATAATAAGTTGCAAAGACGCAGGATAAAGCACTGGAGAAGTCCTCTATTTTCAGATCTGTTCACCCTGACTCCAAGTTGTTTCAGTCTTGGCTTAGATAGCTTGCACCATATTTGCCAAAATGATTTTAAAAGTCCCTGGGCAAGTCTTCAAGGCTCAAAAAGCAACAGACAATAACAGCCATAGGAATGTATACATCTCGCTTGGCCTCCTGTTCCTGTTTATGACAGCCCACGGACTGCCTTCAATAACACTGTCGTCCGAGATTGCATGTAACAGGGGTCGCTATATTATTGCAGGAATTTCCCACAGGCTGATTTTAATGCTGAATGGTACCAATATTTAGTTAAACAATGTTTCGTGTATGTGTATACAAGAGGGACATGGGGGGAAACACGCAGCGAGATGTAATGCCGAGCCCAGGCATGAGCACTGTGGCGATGGCTGCCGCCCTACTGCGCTTGATGGTGATGGCAACCCCCCCAACCCGGCCACCAGTGTTAAGTAAACACAGGCTTGTGTTTCTAAACACCATCAGCAGCACGGCCTAACTCCCCGGGACTGGAAACATCTTGTTGAGGCTAATAGCTTACTTGCCAGGTTCACGATCGCTATTGTAAAAATCACTGAGCATTTAATTGAAACAAATGACTATAATAATAGGACATTATCCCCGCAGGCTTTGGGGCCGCGGCGGCTTTAATTATCGCTGTGCCGCGACGCCGATACCGCGGAAGGGAGCCACAGAGACGTTTCGGGCACCGCGGCAGGCGGACCCTCCACCCCCAAGGAGATCACTGCCGATACTTTTTTTTTTCTGCCGTTGTTTCTGTTTGCACTCAGACTGCCCCCCCCCCCACAAGACGTGTATAAACTGGGAACGCTGAGCATAAACAGGTGGGATTTATAAGTCCGCTGCTTTAAGTGTTTCTAAACAAGCTAGGGCCACCTACATTGTCAAAAGTCATTTACATTGAATTAAACCTCCATATAGGACCACACGCGCGACACAATATAGTGGCATGTCTCTGAACATTCATTAGTTATACTCAGATTGCACTCACATCATAAGAGGAAAGAATAACATAATGCGTTTTGAGGGGCATAAAAGAATTCCTGAAAACATACTGTCCTTCATTAACAGGCCTACGTGACGCACAGTATGGAGGGTTTCCATCAGTCGTAGGGCTCAAAGAAATTAAATCTTACTTCCTTTTGCAAATATTGCTAATTTCCTCCAAAGTAAACTCTGCTGGAGTAATTAATAATTTATTTGTACTGCTAGTTCTAGGTAGGCAGCTATTTAACCGTTCTGGTTCCTCTGAACATGCTAGCCGATTTTAATTATGCTTCAACATTAACAACAGTTGTTATACTCTGCTCTGTACCATTCAAATGAGCAATTAAGATGAATATTTATGAATACTCTGCAATTCCACTTAATTTAATTAGTACTTAATATCCCTACCCTTTTGTAATGACACTATAGAAATCCTGATAAAAGTAAAGCCTTTTATTTAAAATATCATTATTTTCTCCACAATACACTTTGTCTTTTTTTTTTTTGGATAATTAAATACCAGCACTCTGTAGCTTTTAAATGTAATTCAATGTTTGCTATCATGTGATTCCCTTTCACAGCAGTGCACATATAACCCGCTCATCTTTGGCATCTCATTATAAACCATCCAATTATATTCATACCAGTCACTGCAGCTAGCCAATAAAAACAGGGCTTGCATGCAACGTAACAAGAAATATACAACATGAAAAATACATTAAGCCATTTTTATATATGGGAATCATTTCCTCACCCCAATTCCAAATTCACTTTATATAATGAGCACCTGAGATTACTAAACATTGTGAAACACATTCATATTGTGAAGATAATACATACACAATAAATGCGGCTTTGCCAAACCACTTCCGTACCCCAGACCTCGCTCCGTATTTAAAGATCATCCATGCCCCTTGGCAGTGCTTCACGTTCCTCGTTACCAGTATTGTCGTGGCCCCCACCCTGTCAAGGGACATCAAACAACTGCCTCCTGTTTCATGAGAGATCAGATCTGAGCCCTGCCCGATGCCACGAGTTGCAAACAGCTTTAAAAAAGCAGAGGCAGTTGCAGCCGCAGACTCACGTGGTGCAGGGCCTGAAAGACATCGCATGCGGATATTTCTCCCTAATGAGGACGACACCTCCAGTCATGTAAGTTTCGCCCCCTTGTGCCTCTTTTTTTCAGTGGAGGAGGGCAGGATGCTCAACAACAATTAAATCATTTGCACATGATTTCCAGGCCTGCTTGTTCTCCCGCGATGTGTTTTTGTCATGGTAGGAACTCCCTTCATCTCCCTTATTATGGCTGATTACGGCTTCACTGGGATTCAAAGCATGACATGACAATAGAAATGGAAACATCTGATTGGCCCCTGATTATTCGTGTGTTTTTTATAGGTCAAGGGTAACCACACATCTTTTGACTGAGGGAAGTTACCAATGTGGGGAGAACATGCAGAATACAAACTCCCTGGAAAAACCCTGGAAGCAAAATCATGCTTAATTTTACCAGTATGACAGGTACACTGCAATGCTTCTTTTCACATACCCCATCTTGCACTCCTTTGAGACATACAGATTTATATATACAGCTGAGGCAAAGCTTTGGGCTCAAGCGCAGGGTGAGGCCATTTAGCCAGCACCCCCGGGGGAGGTGGGTGGGGGGTGGTAAAAGGGCCTAACGGGAATTTGACTGCCCTACCAAGGCCAGGGCTTGAAGCAGCAACTGACCAATCAGAAGCACAGAAGCTTAAGTGAATGAGCCACACACTGCTAATAGTAATAATATCCATCCATCCAGCCCTAGTCAGTACTAGGTCAGGGCCTGGAGCCCATTCCAAGAAGTAAAAGGATTTCAAAAGTAAAATGGGATGCCAGTCCATTTCAGCCCTCGTACCAAATCAAAAACTTGTACCCAGTATGTGTCCAGCAATTTGGACATTGAAAAAGCCTGTTTTGGGTCTTTCCCCTTCTCTGCGTGTGTAGTTCCTTGCTCAGAGTCCTTCAGAATAAGCTAGTGAACACTTTAAGACCAGCCCTTTCAAAATGGAGAGGGTTTTATTGAGTGCTGAGCCAAGGAAGCTCATGGATAAATGCGGTATAAAACCATCTATCCTCGTAACTGTGTCCCAGGGAGTCTCCCACGGCCGGTTCTGAGCTACAATTGTTTTTTTTTTTTTTTGGGATTTAATAGTTTGGTGCCGGTACACTGTACATACTGTAACACGACAAATTAATATTTTTAAAATGGGTTCTTGCAGGTGGATGCTTCCCAGAGTTACACTGGAAACAGAGCCGTGTTTTGATTTGATTGCAACAGGGTGGAATACGAGCAGGCAAACGGGGCAGACAGCTTGGATGGCGAGTGTAGCAGAGAACGTGCATGGCGGGCCTCGCCATAACGGACAATTCAAAGGCTGTAGGGCCTTCTGAGGTGTGCAAATCCGTGAGACAAACTGGAATTTATTTAACTTTAATTTGCCTCAGAGCCTCGTCCAAACGCCTTACTGTTCTTCATCTTTCTGTTGTTTTTTTTTTCTGCCAAAATAAAATTATTTGCATTCAGGTTTAGAATAATCATGTAACACCACAGCGCAGACCCTCTCTTTCTCAGCCCACATCACCTATAAGCGTAGCTAGTTAAAGGGGAAATTAAACCAAATCTCATCCCCTGACTTGCATATTCTTTAAGGCTAATTGACTTCATTAAAAAGACTATGAGTTGTGAGTCAGAAATGAAAAGCTTTTTGACATAATGAAATTGGAAATAACTTTCATTTCTTTAAAACATTTCTCAATACACAGCTCCACGGTTTTATATCATATTGCAACAGAAATAAGGCCCCTATTCCCCAGAGATAATAAAAAAAAATTGAATTTTTTTCTTATCGGTCATCTATTTTTCCAGAGAAAGCTATTACTTGCTGCCCGTGGTTGCTAAGCAACAGGAAATATTAATAGCAGCTTTTATTGGGCTAGCTTTACCAGAGGAGGACTAAAACGAGGAAGTGGAAAACATGAATGTGTTAGATAAATCTTTAGACCTTTCAGGGGTTTGCACAAGTCTGTGTTTGTGCAATGATTTATTGTGATGATGGTTCATTTATGAGAATAGGCAGTGTGAAATAAGAAAATGGAACATTACCCCGAAGGGCTATTTGAAAATAAATAATTGCAAAGGTGGGTAGAGAGCTGTTTAAAGTCCAGGTTTCTTACTCAGGTATTATATTGTCTTATTATACAGAAAGGAAAAAAAGACAATTACATTTTCTCCCCCTGGTGAAAGTTGAATTGTATAATATATGCATATCCTTCAGAATATTTTGAAGTAACGTGTTTTTGCACAACAACCATCATCATTAACAGCAGTATTTATTTCCACAACCAACCTCAAAACATCTTACAACAGCAGTATTAGGTAGGAAACTGGTAAGAAAACCAAACCGAGCGCTTTCCAACGTATCCTCAAAAAATAAATAAATACACATTTATTTAAAGAAAATGCAATTACTGCTTACTGTAGCAAACCAGCACTATGTTTTCACTTTTCGTCATGGCCCTGTTCAGCTGTTAAAAACAGTAAAATATCCTTTAACCTAGAGGATGCTAAAATGATTCAATTAAGCTCAAAGTATAATGGCTCCCCTTTAAAGTAATCTAGATGTAAATTAAGGTTAAGGAGTAATAGGACCCAGTTCCATCGTTCTTTCTTTAGGTTTACCTCTGTTACAGCTACATGACATTCTTCTCTCCCTTTAAGAAACTTATTACTGCCCCCATTCTGAACAGGATGGCTAAAAGTAAACACAGAGTTAACATTCTGAATTTTAAGGCTGTTTACTCTGGACAGTCACGCGCCTTGCTTCTCCTCTGCAAGACTTTAATTCCTTTTTTTTGTTTGCCATTAAAGTGTACGTGTCGTAACTCTCATTTCTCATTTATTGATATAGTCCCACAATATGTTTTTTAGATTTTTTTTCTTTTTGCTGAGCTGATCATATTTTTTCAGCATAGCAAGTTGCAATTTTAATAATTGATATCCCTAGTGCACTGGATAACACCGTTGCCTCATACCTCCAAGGCTATGTGTGCGGCTCCTGCTTCTGCTGTGTTTATGGACATCGTATGTCCTGCCCAGGTTGTGCAAGTTTCCCCCTCCAGTACAAAGGCATGCAGTCAGGCTAATCAGCAACTCAAAATTATGTATGTGCGTTCTGCAATGGAATGGTATCCACCTACTTATGAACCCCAACCTTATGAACCAGTCCAGGACAGACTATTGGCAAATGGATGGATACTCTATAATGTTTCACGTGGCCATTTCAGGCTAAAGAGCTTGCTGAAGGATACAACAGCAGATTTGTTCACTTATGATTATCATTGTGAATTGGTTTAGCACCAGACAGGCTGATGTCATATTCTGCTCTGATGTTCTATACTATCCCTTTTGTGTAAATAGAAAGTTTAGTGTTAGAGAAGAGAGAGGAAAGCAACTTAGCCATCACTGAAGGCCAACCCCTTTTGAAAATGGGTATTCTATTTTTGAATTTTGATCATTCAACAAGAATCATTAATCACCTTCAATTTCAGTCAGATGTATGCAATACAATCACTTATGCAAATGAGGTTTAAATGATGGTGGAACAGTGGGCAGTACTGTAGCTGCACCTCCATATGTGGTGGTTTGATTCCCAACCCAGTGTGATTGGGAACCCAATATGTTTGCAGACAGCAGAGACACCGATGGCCAATGGCGTCAAAGAGTTTGAGAGTCTGGGCGAACACCACTTAATGATTTAAATACAATGTGTGTTCCATGAGATGAACTGGCATTCTGCGTAGTGAATCCCCTGCCTTGTGCTTCTAGTTGTAGTATCTAGACTCACAATGCCCCTGTATTGGATAAGCAGTTATGGATGGATGGATGTTTAATAGATGAAGGTAAAAACTGCAGGCTTATCTTATACTCATCACGCAATGCATGCAGCTTCGTGTCACGTTGGATGTAACTCATCAAACGACTGCCTGGGCTGCTCCCGGCCCCTGGCCTGGTGACTGATGTGCATTTCCATATGAGCACGGCTGACCCAAATCCACGTAAACAAGCCAATAAGTCTCCACAGACACAGACTAGGCGTTGACTTTCTACCACAACAGACACTCGCTTGATCGCTCACCTGACATAAGACTGCTGCCATAAAAACTGGGAACGTGCAAAGCTATCGGTGGAGCCATGTGTAAGATACGCATGATGCAGGCATGATGGTATCCAAGATTTTTTTCCCCCAAATTATTATTCCGCTTGGTCATTATATTTATCAATAACACAAATGATAATTATTGATTATCCAACCCAATCAGTAAATCTTTACTGATTAGATCACATATAATAACTTAATGGAAATGACTAAAATATCTCTGTCATAATTATGTATTGAGTGTTTTGTTGTCCTTAGGGATGGAAGATTGGCCAAATGAAATGAGAATGAGGCAAGGAAACAGTACTGTGAGAAATGAGAAATGAGAATGAGGCAAGGAAAATAAGTACACTGACAGTTGAACTGAAATTGATATGCAGGCTGTTTTTTGACATAGGAGTTTATTAACATAAATTGAGTGGTCAGTGGTGGCAAACAGTTATTTAACATACTGCGATTAAATTCCTCAAGGACACCTGACAATGATCACTCTACCTAATCCGCAGCTAAATGTGACATCAGATTCTGTATGTGATCGATGAGGGCACTTCAGTGCTGGTCGATTTTAAAATAACCTCAACTTTCAGTGTTGCGCTTTAATATTCTGAACGGGGTAATTATCGGCAATGTTAAAATTAGACAAAGAAGGCCATATTCGCAAAGAACGTATTCATTCATCAAAGGATAAATGACCAGTAATTCGATACAAGTAGGATTTGGGCCTTAGAATAGCACGCCCATAAATAGTCACAATGCAAGAAGAGCTCATTGTCCCATGGCTATTTATGGAAGTTCTAAATTCCAGCCCAGAGTCTTACCAAATTCCAGTTTTGTGAATATTTTGTCCTCCCTTCAAACCAAGGTAATTACATATATAGAAGAATGGTCATTGTGGTCACATAAGTCTGTGTTATGCATTACCAAGTCGAAAGCCAAGTCTGGATGGAAGACCGTTTTATTCTTCCTCTACATGCAGCTGTAGCTGTGTGAATATTTTGATGAGAGAAGCACATACAGATTTTAAGGGACTTAAATGTACCAGACAACACTGACACAGAAACCCTCGCAATGCGTGTATAGTTAAACCCTGAATTGTTTGCATTGCGTGGACTGGTAAAACCTTCCCTTCCTGTTTAGGATCATCTCATGGAGCTTTACTGTTTGATTCAAATGTTGCTACTTGTTAAGCAATCACCGGGACGTCACCGAGATTCAGAACGAATGGGAAATATGAGAGGAGGCATCTGCAAGATTGTGAAAACGTAATAAACTCTGCAGGGAGAATGCTTTATGGGGTTCGCTGTGGCGTGGATGTCAGTCACGAGGGAACGAGAGCATCCACCTTTGTGATTGACTTGCAAGCGATGGGATCCATTAGCTGGATTAGAGTGAATTAGTCCGCACGTCAATTAGCATGCCACTAATGTTTTACATGTGGATCAAAGGGAGCAATTCTGTTTTTTTTCCAGTACATATCATGACTCTGTTACTTTGATATCATGACTCTTGACAGAAGGAGTGCGCGCTTGCCTGCTTTTATATACGTCCCTTTCTTTTTCAGAACCTCTTAGAGCCAATGTGACATGAAGGGTTTCCACGGAAGCAACACAAAGCTTCTACAGAAAATCAATGGCAGCCTTGTACCGGCAAACTGACCTGTAACAACACTCTCAGATCCAAAAGAGGTACACGGCACAAAAAGAAAAGATTTCTACAGTCCTGTTTGATTGGCAAAACTCTGATAATCAAGGTTTTAATCCGGAGCTGAATGTCTACATCAGATGCCTATCTCAAAGCACAGTCTTCTCTCATTCTCCTTCATTTTGTTCCATTTCATTATTTCTCTTTCTTTCACTCCTCCTCCGCCCAGTTACAGCACTTTATTTATATTTGATCAAACGTACAGCTCCAGAGATTTTGGTAATAGGCAAGCCTAATTATTATTACATTTACTAATTAATCCAATTAATCACATTTCCAGCTAATGAAACCTCTTGGACCTCCTCACTTAATTCACTTAATGCTGGGTGACTGACTGGCTTCTGGAACCTCTGAACCTCTTCACTGGATGATTGGCCAGTTTCAGGAAGCTCTGCACCTCTTAATACTGGGTGACTGACCAGCTCCTGGGACCTTTGGACCATCTCACTGGATGATTGCTCCAGTAAACTCTGGACCTCCTTACTTAATGCTGGGTGATTGACCAGCTCCTGGAATCTTTCAACCTTCTCACTTAATGCTGGGTGATTGACCAGCTCCTGGATCCTTTCGACCTCCTCACTGGATGATTGATCTGCTCCAAGAAGCTCTGAACCTCTAAATGTTGGGTGATTGACCAGCTCCTGGAACCTTTCGACCTTCTCATTGGATGACTGACCAGCTCCAGGAAGCTCTGAACCTCTTAATGCTGGGTGACTGACCAGCTCCTTTAGCCTCTGGATCTCCTCACTTAAAGCTGGGTTACTGGTTAAGCCAAGAAACCTATTGAACTTTAGGACTCTTCATTTAGGACTAATGTAAAGTGACCCTAGGCTCAAATCGTATTGACTATTAATTTTCAGAGCTTAAAATATCATAAAATGATTTGTAGTGCTACATGAATGCATGTCCAGATTTTTCTTTTTGATTCAATTTGTGACACTTTTTGTTTCTTTTATTTTCCCAGTCAAAATAAATAAGACAATAGTAAATATTTACAAAACAAGTCAGGGTTCTAACCCTTTGTAGTCTCAGGGCTGTTTACCTGGATCTGAACATATAACCATGCAACCTTCACACTAAGAGGTCAGGCTATCAGTTAATGGATCATTCATAGACACAATAAAAAACGTGATGACTTCTTAGTCTTCTTATGGGATACTAATTAGCATTTAAAGCCTCAATTGACTCCAGATACAGAGACTTTAATTTGAGACTTTCTTTATAAAATGTGAGGATCAAGACATAGCTTAGCAAGGGGCCAAAGCACTAGCAGGCCATATATGACTTAAATATTCAAACCTAAATTAACACTTATTCCGAGGATTCCGAGATGACTTACAGAGGGCATTTGGCTGGACAGCAGATGTCCATCCTGTGCCAGCATGTTGGACATCATGATGGCAGGCAGCTCTGGGTAGTTGTAAGGGTTTATCAGCCCATTGTGGGGCAGAGGATGGCAGAAGTAGGCCGACTCAGGATCCATCAGGTGCAGCAGGGAGGGGTCTGGATGGTTGGGAGGGGTGATGGGAGGAATCTCGTAGTCTTCGTCACCTCCAGCACTTCCCCCGCCCTGACCAGAGTAGTTCTGGAATAAGGGGAAATGAAGGTTGTCAACCCACATCCCAGGAAACTTTCTATGTGGAATCATCACAAAGGTAATACAAATTATAAGTTCCACGTTGTCTGTAAAGGTGCTTTTAAATACCCAGTAAGAAAATAACAGAAGCTATAAACAATCCAAAGCTCAGTAGTAAGCCTAAACCAAATTAAGCTTTCCATGCCAAAACAACAAAGTACTGTTGTGCCTCTCAACCAGGTGCATTTGTCTCTGAGTCCAGTAATAGGCAGTCTGCTCTAAGTGCCCCCTGGCTGTTCCTCTGGTCCCTCATCCAGTGCTATGTCAATCATCCCAGTCTGCTTTAAAGGTAGAGGACAATTACTGCAGCCTGTCCGAATTGCCTCTGTGATGAGACAGAGCCACCTCTCCACAACTATAGCAGCTACTTACCACTTCCTGTATTTTACTCATGCTACTCAGTCAATGGGAATACATTCTTGGCTATGTTTCCTATTAGCATAAGGTGCAACCCAAGTGCATAGTCAAGATTGACAGTTTTCTGCTACAATCTCTTGAAAACCCATAATTCTTTCAAACCAATCTTTACCATAAGATGTAATTTTAATGTTTGTAACATTTTTAAACTGGTATGGGCCTATTTTTTATCAGCTAAAACCATCCAGACATAGATATGTATAAGGGGATATGAAAGCCTTCTCTTGAAAATGCATGTTGGGGTATTCACTAGGGAGCTAAAGGCAATTCTGTCTGAGGCGATCTGACTTGACTCTGTTTATAATGACTGAGTCATATTAATCATCACAAAAAATATTCCAGTGTCAAGAATTCAAGAGGTTTTTAATAGAATTTTTATGATTCATGTCTTGCAGTATAAATCAAACAGTCAGCCCTTAAACATTTCAGAAATAAATTCAATATCATCTCTGTGTTGCCTGACATCCTCCACAGCAGACCAGCCATTTGTCTTGAAAAGAAATACTTTTGGCAAATAAATAGACAAGACGAAATGAAAGCAAAATATTCTTAGGGGCCTGCCAGTTTTCCCTGTTTGTTAACTGTAAAATACTCATTACATACTTCAGAGAAAGAAAATGCTAAGAAAGGGTGGGTTTTTTCATTTGCTATTTTTGTTGTATGTCGTAGCTGCATTGCCAGTGATCACGGTTATTTTTAAGTTTGGGTTTAAGGTTTTTATCATGAATTAATTTTTATTTAATTCATGTTCTCTTTTTGCAGTGTAACTATTTTGTACTTTCCATATTGAATAAAACATGTAATGGTTCACTATATTTTGAATGCTAAAAATAAGACTACATCCACGATGTATAAAATCAGTTAATCGTGCCTTCATGTTAAGGTAGTCACCAAAAATTGCAGCAATTTCATTTGTTTTTTCCTATATTCTGTCTGATAAAAATTAAAGATTAATTTACTTGATTGTACCTTGAAGATATGTTTGTTCAGGCTTTCAAGGGTATTGTTATTGTTTGGTCTAATGGACGAGAAAATGAACATTTCCTGATATTCAATTTCCTTCATAATTGTTGGAAGGAAACAAAACTATCTGCTGCAAACAGTGGGTGCTTTGTGGGCTGTAGCTCCCTGTCAGTGTCCTATGGGAGCCCCACGTCTCCGCAGTCACTCACAATTCCATTGTGCTACTGCATTCAGTGTGTTCCAGACGCTGACTTGTGAGTCTGCCAGGGTTTGTGAAGGCTACTGCTTAGGTCTGCTACTTCTCATTAGTCTTGAGGGAACTTTTGTTTGGAGGACTGCATGTAGGGGGAGGTTTCCTCAGGTGTAGGAGGATACCATTCCACTCTGAATATACAGTATATTTAGACCATATATCCACAGTATAGTCATAGTAGGTACAGCCTGTGTACCTTGTATGTATCTATGTAAGGATTTATGAACTTGCACTAAGGATTAATGAAGATGAATGAAGTTCCACTACAACTCGCCTGATCTCCCATAATTTGATTATGCTACATATCATGTTTCATATAACCTAATGCGCTTCCTGAATGTACGTGGTATACTTTACAGTTTCAACAGAAATGGGATAAAAGCATACAAGCCGACATTCGGGTTATCAGAAAATTAAGACTGATGCAGATGGAAGCATAAAGTAATGCTGCTCATGCCATTACAAGGAAAGGGTTAATTTCATGGGCACGGAATGTTCTCACAAATAAGTAATTCCTACAAGCCTGTTCTACATGCAACTGCACACACACATATCAGGTCAGACCTCTGTCTTCCATAGAGATTTACATATTGTCTAGAGCACTGATTCCCAATACGGTTCTCCAGGACAGTCGGTCCATATTTTTGCCCCCTCCGAGCTCCCTGCCAGATATTCCAAACGTGGACTGTCTGTGGCTCCCTGAGAACCAGATTGGGAAACATTGGCCTAGAATGGCTGCTCCCCCAAAACAAATAGTCTGTATTTTCCCATGGAGGTGCTGGCTATGGGGTTTCCTGCTTTGCTTATCATCATGTACAGGGTCAGCTTAGGGTCATGAACAGGTGACCCCAGCTTCCATTGCCGGGACTGTAATGCCAGAACCGGCAAGGCTACTTACATGCATGCATACTTGCATGATGAGCTATAGTAGCTGCCACATGTGCATACATTTGTTCCTTCTATTATGAGTCATGCAGGCAACATGCAAATGGTAGCTTATTAAGCATACCTGCCAATACTGGCAGCCAGCTCCTACCAGCAGTAAAAACCGCGTGCCTACAACTGAATACATACAGCATGTAGACAGTACTACGAGGTTCAGTTATTATGTGGGTAAGCATTAGCATGGCGAGACACTTCATCTGTATGATTCTGAATGTAGTGAGATTGCTGGTTCCAGATGTCGGTGGTTCCTGCATCTCGGAAACAGGCACCCGCCTGGGACCTTCACACACTATACCGACTAGCAGTTTTCAGTGACCGGTGTGATGAACAAAAAATCATTCAGAGGCATTTCTGTCACCAAAATCAGAGAATGGTCAGATTTAGTTAACAAGTTGACAAAATGGCCATAAAAATAACAACTCAGTACAATATTTGTGTCAGACTCAACAATCATCAACCTTTAAAGCAGTTCTTGATACACAAGTGGGTCCTACCCAGTACTAGCCAGGTGGACAAAATAACGGGAACACTGAGTGTATATATGTATGGCATACAGTGGATATAAAAAGTGTTCACACCCCTGTTAAAATGCCAGTTTTTTGTGATGTAAAAAAATTAGACCATGATAAATCATTTCATTTCCAGATTTTTTGATTCAATTACAGCATTCAGTCTTTTTGGGGACATCAGTTAAAGTGACTCTGATTAACCCCAAATAAAGTTCAGTTGTCTTTGTAGGATTTTCCTGACATTTACTCAGTTGCATCCTACATCCAAAGTCATGGTCCGCAGAGAGCTTGCAAAGCATCAAAGGGGTCTCATTGTTGAAAGGTATCAGGTACAAAAAAGGGTACAAAAAAATTCCACGGCATTAGATATAGCATGGAACACAATGAAGACAGTAGTCAAGAACTGGAGAAAATATGGAACAACAGTGATGTTACCAAGAACTGGATGTCGCTCCAAAATTGATGAAAAGACAAAACGAAAACTGGTCAGGGAGGCTGCCAAGAGGCCTACAGCAACACTGAAGGAGCTGCAGGAATTTTTAGCAAGTACTGCTTGTATACTACATGTGACAACAGTCTCCCGAATTCTCCATATGTCTGGGCTATGGGGTACGGTCGCAAAACATAAGCCTTTTCTTAAAAAGAAAAACATCCAGGCCTGGCTAAATTTTGTAAAAAATGCATCAAGTGTCCCAAAAGCATGTGGGAAAATGCGTTATGGTCTGATGAAACCAAGATTTACGTTTTTAGCCACAATTCCAAAACTTATGTTTGGTGCAAAAACAACACTGTGCATCGCCAAGAGAACACCATACCCACGGTGAAGGTGGTGGTGGCAGCATCTGGCTTTGGGCTGTTTTTCTTCGGCTGGAACTGGGGCTTTAGTCAAGGTGGAGGGAATTATGACCAGTTCAAAATACCAGTCGATTTTGGCCCAAAACTATCAGGCGACTGCTAGAAAGCTGAAGATGAAGAGGAATTTCACCTTTCAGCACGACAATGACCCCAAGAATACATCCAAACCAACAAAAGAATGGCTTCACCAGAAGAAAATTAAAGTTTTGGAATGGCCCAGACCTAAATCCAATTGAAAATCTGTGGGGTGACCTGAAGAGGGCTGTGCACAGGAGATGCCCTCGCAGTCTGACAGATTTGGAGCGCTTTTGCAAGGAAGAGTGGGTAAATATTGGCAAGTCAAGATTGGCATGCTGATGGACTCCTACCCAAAAATGACTGAATGCTGTAATTAAATCAAAAGGTGCTTTAACAAAGTAGTAGTAGGAGGGTGTGCACACTTATGCAACCGGCTCATCGTACGTTTTTTATTTTTCAAATTTTTCCTCCTAACAAATTTGTTTTTCAATTGAATTGTACAGGTTATAGGTGGAAATGTTTTGAAATGATTTATTGTAGTCTCATTTCTTTAGATCACGAAAACCTGGAATTTTAACAAGGGCTGTGTACACTTTTTATATCCACTGTACATAAAAGTACTATTGTTTTTATCATACTGAAAGTCTAAGGACACAGTAAACAAGAAGCTGACACACAACACTTCTCATGAGCCTTAACCATTTATGTAACAGGCTGCCATTGGTAGGAACCCTCCCATATAATTATTTGTCTGTCACAATGGAAATGGCTGCATCAGCTTTGTCATTAAACAGATTTTCCTGATAATAATTAATCCATTAATAATCCCTACAGTTTCTGCTCCCTGCAACAGCTCTGAATTGCAGCCCTTTTCAGGTCCTCTGCATGTTCCGTACATTTTTTTTTTCACGGATGGCTGCGGCAGCGTACAGCGTTTCCAGGACATGGCCGACGTCCCTCGAGCAGAGAGTCTACGTCAAATTCCCAGTTGTGTCTTTCCACATATGGGCTCTAATAGCTGCTACTCGTAGCCACCGACCTTGATGCTCAACATGCAGGCAGCAAACATCATCTCCCTATATTTCCAGACATGGAAGGTCGAGCTGCCTAAGATTTAGCTGGAACATGGAGTGCAGATAATTCACATGGCACTGCTTTCACTTTATAATCCCTTACGGAGGGTGTTAAACAGTACTGTAAGCCTTAACTGTATGCCTATAAGCAAACAAGATTCAATGTGCAAGAATATAGGGCAAGAAAGCAAGGTGAAAAAGATTATTTGTGCTACATTAGTATTTATTTAATATAGTTCAAACTATAGAGTGTGATTACAGTTTATATAAATTAAATACTGTGATAAGTACTGTCACGGTCTGCCCATGTGATCCTTGTGTGCCACGCCCCCTAGTTCTCCACGTGCGTTTCCCTGATCGTGCCCAGCTGCCTCGTGTTTAGTCCTTGATGTCTTTCCCTATTTAGTCGATCTGTGTCATGCTCCCAGTGTCGGTTATTGTATGTGTATGTTTGTACGCATCGTTCATGGTTGTTGCCGCTAATGGTGTCTACCCGTCCTGTCCGTTCGAATAAACGTCTTTGCCACGTATAGCCTGCATCATGGGTCGTCGATCCCACGGATACCATGACAGAATAACCGACCGCAACCAGCGATCCAGCGGCTGTACACCGGAGATTGCTGTATGCTCCACTGCGTGCTTAGAAGACCCGCGCCCGATTCTGGATCCGGCAGTGTTTGCCCCAGACACCGCTTCCGCTTCTGCCCCTGCATCCATGCAGGCAGACGAATTCTTCACCCTACAGGAGCTATGGTGGAGATT
>JAODKL010000128.1:110531-125953 GCA_026780765.1 Petrocephalus schoutedeni
TGCCTCGTGTTTAGTCCTTGATGTCTTTCCCTATTTAGTCGGTCTGTGTCATGCTCCCAGTGTCGGTTATTGTATGTATATGTTTGTACGCATCGTTCATGGTTGTTGCCGCTACTGGTGTCTACCCGTCCTGTCCGTTCTAATAAACGTCTTTGCCATGTACAGCCTGCATCATGGGTCGTCGATCCCGCGGATACCGTGACAAGTACAACTTTACTTATCTTTACTTAACTTTTTACTTTACTTTACTTACTCATACAGGTAGCCTCATAAAGTAAAAAAAAAAAGAAACAGTTTTTCACCTTGAGTATTTTACATGCTGTTATTCGCAAAGCCACATAATACTATCAGTGATTAAGCAATTGTGGGTTTACTTTGAGTTTCCATAGTGACTGAGCGACTGAGGTTCAGACCTCTGGAGGAAAGGTTTGACAGATAATGACAGATTAGCAAGTTATGATTTCTGTTTATACTACAGCCTGGAAGTGAGGTTTGGGTCAACTATAAATGCTTTCCAATCTGTTTTATTAATGGATTGAAATGTATCCTATCAGACAAAGGACGGCTCTTCCATTTTCATTCTCCTGGCGTTTCCCTCCAAAAAAACTGGACCAAACAAAACACGAAATTCACCATTTTTGACAATACATATCAGCCAATATATTTTAAGCTCAAGGTTCTGTAAGCCTTGATAAACCAATAGACTTTACTGAAATTATTTTGTATCATCAGTAGCTATCAACAGCTAATAAGAAGATGATGCGTGATGCATGAAAACAAAGTGAGGTGTGGTGAAGTACGGGACACGGGGGTGGGAGAAATGCATCTCCTCAATCACATTACTGATACTGTCCCCCTACATATGCTATTTATTTTATTTATTTTTTTATCAATGACGTTATGCGAAATATTAGTAAATCTAATACAGTCCATTTATTATTCAGGTGAATATTTAGCTTTAATTTTTATTTTTAGCTGTTACAAAATTACCTCATAGCTGGCTACAGCCCTGGGCATGGGGAATGTAGCGCCACAGTACTCTGACGCTGCATTACCACCAATAACCCGAGGGGGTGCTGAAGCACCCTCAGGGCCCCATTTGCAGCACTATTGCCAAAACCTGGGTCAGGCACATATATTCACCGGATCAAACAGAAAGTCCAAAAAAAGAATAAAAAAAAACCTTAGACTGAAATCACTCAGTGGCCCTTGTCAAACGTACTAGGAATGTATCCACATGGGCCAAGCCAGAAACATTTTATGTCCAGCAGGCATCTTAAACCATGTCATGGGCCACATCGAAAGCTGTCCTGTCACCACGTTGCTGCGCCCAACATGGGACGTCCCATCACCGCCACCTGATATCCTCCATTTTAGCTCCCCAGCAGAGTGTCGCTCCTATGTGCCATTCCACGACTTCCTCATTGTGAACCACCGTGGCCGAAGCTGTCGAGTTAACTCCTCGGAATGCTATGGATGGCTATTTGTCAGAACGCCCCACTGCACCTTCTACAATGTTTCACACCATAGCGATCTTTCCGATGGATCAACACTGTAGACAGCATGTGCACTGAACAGAAGCTTTGAAACTAAATCACCATTATGGATTACTCCCGTAAATACTACTTGCATAGACACAGTCAGGTGTGTTACATTAATGCTCCAGCTTCTAAGTGTCATTTGCTTTGCTACATTCCTATCGGCTTCCCGTCTGCTACGCAACAGTGCAATGACGTGATCCTAAGTGCCGAAAAAGACATTAACAAAGGCCGCTTTTTCACTGCCGCCAAGAACCAAGCTGTACTCGAGCTGTAACACTGACATGGACCTGCTTACTATCAGGACCGAAAGCATGAACATTTGATTGGTCGAAATACACAGCGATACCAGTGTTCTGCGCATGGATTATCTGAAGGGAAAATGGTATATTCTATATATTATTCATCATTAGTAGTATCGCACATCACAATATATTGATGCATTCCCAATAAACCAAACAAATGTATAATGCAAATTTATGCAAGGCTAATTCTACTAGCGTTTGATGCTTGCGTAACACAGATGTGCTAGAAAATTAAGAAATTAGCATGTAGTAAATGATGATGTACACCATGTGAACAGTAAATAAGCATCTCCTCGGTTTTATGTCACTTTCGCTCTCCAAACCCGGCAATGGCTTTACCAAGCCAACCCATCTGCAGTGGTAAACCAAAGCGAGCTGGAACCGCACTGTAACTAGTCTCTCTTCAAGGTACAACTCGGGTATGGAGCGATTCCTTTACGCCCGTGGAAAAGTGCCAAAAGCTAAAAATTACAGTGTAATCCTACAATTATGAGGCAGACTGTCCACGGTGCTCTCCAACCTTGTCCCCTAGGCTATCCCTATCCTGGGATAGGCTCCAGGCCCCATGTGACCCTGATCGGGATAAGAGGCTGGAAGATTGATAGACACAACGATAGATACATGCTACACATCATGCATGCATTATGGTACCTTCAGTGTTACTGATGTGAATTACAGGACTGTCAGCAAGTCTTAGAGACTCTTTTTGAAGGGCATTATGCTGTCTCAGTGAGCGGCGCTGTGTCAAAACCAGGGCTCAAAGCAGGCTTTAGTTTTTAGTCCAAAACTGACACTGTGGAGTTTGCAAATTGTCTGTGCGGAGCTATACAAATCAAATCCCTTCAAGTACTCCCCCCAACCCCCCACTGTCATTAAATTCGGTTGACTGTATTGGTGTGTCTACACTGCCCTTTCTGTCAGTGCCCCGTGATGACCTAGCATGCCATCCAGGGCTTCTCAGTGCATCCGGAGACAGACTCCAGTCTCAGAGAATGAGACAGAAGGCGGCTTTGAATATCCCCTACACATACAGCGAGATTTAGAGAGCGAGAGGAAGTTGTAAATTACAATCATAAGTGTAACTCAAAACAGCAGGAAAACGGCTAAAACAAGTGACTCAGAGCGACGGCGGTTTTAATCAGCGAAATGAGCCGACGATTTGAGTCTCAATCAATGTGTTTCCTGTCGATCACACTCAGTTTCGCTCACAATCAGCCATGTGTCCCCTAGCTTTTGGTTTCCATCAGATATCCTGTTAAGACAGGAAGTAGAGAAAGCCTGGAAGAAGATATGTTTATTCTACTCAGAGAAATGGGTCTGAATCCCCCACAAACTCCAAAGTGCACTGCAGAGGCTATAAGCAGCCTCACTTATCGGCAGTGCAGAGAAGTTAAAATAATTACACGCTTGCTGTGGAGGCAAATTCTTTTCCAGATGGTGACCGGACATATGTCAAAGATCAGTCATCAGCAGAGAATGGATAAGAACAAAATCCGCTGGGATTTTAAAATTAACCTAGTTTATTGATAGAAGAGTTTGTGTTTCCTTTTTTGTTTTTTAAACATAGTTTTTTTTTTATGGAGGTACCAAGAAACTTTGCTTTAGAGCCTTGAACTATACTTCTGCTCTTGTCAAGTGTATAATGCAAGAGAATTACCGAAACTAACAGTAGACTATAGTGAATCATAAAGTACAGTTGAGTAATAATCACACTAGTAATCGCAATTCCCTAAAAACTAGATCCCAAAAGGAATTAGAGCTATACAAATCAATGTGATTACAAATCTTCAGCCACCACAGGACCTGAGGGTTAACTGGATCCGTGTGTAGCGTGGTGGGGCAACCAAAGGAGGGCCGTAGTGCTAATATTCATAAGCCTCTAACGGAGCCTTCCACCCAGCATGCTCAAGAGAGGCTACTGAGGCCGAGAAACATGGGCATATACTCAGTGATCATGCATATGTCAGCAACATCTGCAGCAAAAACCTAAATAAGGGGAACACATTAGACCTAATTATTACAGAACAGCCCAATATACAGACAGGTAGGTTCAGTTAAACCACCAAATCTTATCCCATGTTTATTTCCTGTTGTTTTCAGAATCCACTGCATGTTGTGTGCAGATACTGCCCTTGCCACCAGAATGCGTTCCAGGAAATGAATATAAATTACTCACTGATCATGTGATAATTAAGTGTGTTAATTAATTGTTTGCTTAATTGGCTTAATTACTACTGTATAGGCTGCCCTGTAAGGCTGTTTGGAAAGGCATCACTTAAGTAAGTAAGTATAAATAGTGGAAAATATTTTTCACACACACACACACACACATAAACAGCCGATGTTAAAGGGTGACAAAGGGGCCAGTTGGGCAACAGCTTGGCAAGATATGGGGGGTGGGGATGGGGTTATGTTTGGCTTTGCAATTTTACAGGGTTGTCATACACACTCTGCCTTTTCATTGTCCTGACTATATGCGCGCCGTCTTTTAGCTCCCTGGACGTGCCCCAGCTGAGTGCTTTCCCTAAGAACAGTGGTGAAGCTGGGCTGCAGTTCAGTGCAAGCAGGCAGAAAGCTGCCAGCTATGGCTTCCCTGAGAGCGAGCTTCATCTCCCCCACTGACGTGCGCCCATATCTCACACCTCTACCTCCTTCCCCTTCATCACGGAGCCGGGGAGCAAAACAAACCCCCGCCAAAGAGCCGTTATCCACCGCTGCCTTCGATTAATTTTCGTACTTTTTTTTTTTTTTAGCAAACCCAATCCTACTGTTTGATATTAATTTCATGCTTTCACAACAGTTTCTGTCTTATTCACTTTTGCAACACCTTAACCCGGTACTTCAAGTAAACTGTCAAAATGTTAGCCAACAAACAATGTACGTCCTCTGTAAAGCAAGTTGACATGTAGCCAGTCATGCACTTCAGGTCAAGGACAACTGAGATCTGACCTCCTAACTTCCTGCATTTTCCTGGTTCACGATAACAGCAGAATTGCAGCAGTTTCAGTCTGATGCATTTACAGTGTGCAGACAGAAACTCTCAGAACCATTACATTAGACCTGGCATTTACACAAATGCATACACTCCATTTGTTATCTCTTGCATGTGTCATAGAGGAGACATTCACATGCATGTATTAATCACCCTGCAATTAAATTCTGTGGTTTTGGGTCTGAGTAATTTGCAACCTTAACATTCATTTAAGAAGGGATTATATCAAGGTTAATATGTGTATAACAATCAAAACCTCCAGTTGTTAGCCAAGTCATTTAATATGCTACATTCGAATTAAAAGTTCAGCAAAATGTCTGCCAAAATGCATGCTAAAAGCAATAAAATAATTAAGACTACATAATACCAGTATATAAAACATATTTTTAAAGCCATGTTAAACCATTCAGGTCAAAGAAGCTCAGATTTCCAACAGAATTACTAAACTATTTAAAACTAGAGATGCTTCTGTTTAATTTTAATTTTGTAGCTCTGGAGATCTTGGACACAATCCCAAACTGCCTGGATATGTTTAATTAGCCTTAGCAGTAATGAAGTCAGACATTGGGAATTTATGAAATATTACAGCTGTTTGAATTTATATTTAGCAGAATGTCTTTCTTATTTAGCCCTTATTTAGCCCAGAAAGAAAAAAAATGCACACAAAAGAAAAAGAGAAGAAAATTCACAATCATCTAAATCCATGACAGGCCACATTAATCTTAAGTGAAAGCTATATACTCTTATAGGAATATTATTGACTCACATCAAACTCAATTTCAAAACATTTTGAAAACCATGAATTAAAACTGCTTTGAGGCAAACAGGTCTTTTTCTTAGATGATGATAGTCCACAGGAATACTTGTGTAGGACAAGACTATGAACTGTGACCTCCTATAATATGAACTTTGACCTCCTGTAATGTCCCTAGGATGCGCTGGGTGTGCCACATCCTCTCAAATAATCATGTTGAATGGGCTTGTTTGAACACACCGATGCCTTAATCAAATTCATCAACTTTTGAATGAGATTGATATTTTGGAAAATTGCTGCAAAATAATCCAAACCTGTGCGTGGCTAATGCACAGTGCATATCGTTAGCGATAATCAGCGAGGAAAAATGGGCCCCCGTTGTGCGGAGGTAGTGATTAAATATCTCAGAGGATAACCAATAAAAAACACAACAGGCCGTGAGAAGCTCAGGCTAGGCATGTTCAGACTTAATAGGCTCGTAAACCAATGTATTAAAACCATGCAGTTAACAATCATTAATGTAATTCTGCTGCTTTATTCGCATGCTGTCATTTGTGAAGGGTCCTGGATAGCAAGAGTGGCTGAATCGTACATGCAGATATAACCAACCACACTGTACATATTCTGCAATGAACTGGCTTGACAATCAAGATTATAAAAAAGCAAGCACATTCTCAAGAGTTTTTTTTGTGTATTTAGTTTTCGGTTGACAGGATGAGTCATTTTCTCCCTTTCTTTATGTAACGGCAAACCTGCCAAAATGGAGGCTTAAATTCAAGCATGTTACGTCTCAGCGGTGATAGCTAACAATGCGGGCATAGATTTTATATTTTGTTTTGCACTGAATTTTACCGTAATATTTGTATGATATAAATTGGAGCAAGAACAAGATGCTGAAAGATTTGACAATTGACAAGGGAAAGTTGCCATTTCCCCTTTCATGCAACATAGAATCTTGCCGACGTGATTAAAGCCAGTCATATATAAAGCCATGTGGTTCACTGCATGTGCTGCATCTCAACTGTGAAACCTCGCTGGCTCTGAGCACATGCCGCCGTGGTCTTGCAGCCAGTAATCATGATCACTGTGCCCTTTGAATTCTACATACCAACATGTTATTCTGATATTCTTCTGAAACTCAGAAGGCTTTGGTGTGGGGGGGGGGGGGGTCATGAGTTTGTAAGAGGTATTCTTCAATGGAATTCAATTCTCCAACTATGCGGGTTAAAATGAACAGCAATCAATCCTTCAAGCAAGGTCACTCTGAAATTCAGCCCTTTGAGCGTTTTGCTTGTTACAGAATCTGCACTTCTACACATGGCCAGGAGTGGCTGGAAACTGCTTAGGGCAAGTGCATGTTTAAAGAAGTCTCTGCCTTCAGTTCTGTTTACTTTGTGCACCAGTTTTACTAAATATCCTCCACAAAATATCAACAGCAACAACAACAACAATACATGACGTTGGTCATAATGATAATTATGACGATTATTAGGGAAAGAATTTAATTATTCTTCTCAGAAACATACACAGTATTACATTATTCCACACACAAACATAAATGTGCTATGTGCATGGGCATAAATTATTAGGGGGATGGGGGGGTTGTAACCCCTCCAAAAATCAAACTGAGCCAATACAACCCCCTGGACCCCCTTAAATGGGTATAGACCTCAACCCCCCAGTGCTCAACCCAAAGTGATGCCCTTGGCTATGTGTATTTGTTTCCTTCTGTGTAACTGCAAAGTTCTAGACTTTTTTTTGCATGGTCGATAGCAGTCATGTTGATGGAGATGCAGGGGCAACAGGCTTGGACTTGTTGTCTGACATGATGGATTTCTTTTCAAATTCAGCAGAAGGGGGGGGGGGGAATCATTTAAGGTTAGCTCATCAGGAGAGGGTTTTTTCAATTCGGGTTTTAATTACTGTACTGCATTTAAAGCAGAAGATGAAGGATGCCATGCAGCGATGGGAACACAAGCTATTGAAATGCACTATGGCTATTTTCTGAAGGAGGGCTGTGGGAGTGAATCACACTCTTAAATCAGGAGGTGATATGGGGAACAGCAGGTTAAGACAGCAGAAAATGGACCCACTCACCTGATTAGGAGAGAGAAAATCCTGGTTATTTTCATTCATGTACATGTTATCACCATCAAACTGCAAAAAAATAATGATAAAATAAAATGTAAAGATGGTATTTATATTGTTTGTTGCTTAAGAAACAAATACCCAGGAATATTCACAGATTGCATTAAGGCTGGGAATTCAGACCAGGAGCACAAGCACAATGATCTTGATAAGACTTGAACCTTCTAATCAGAGTCTAAAAACAAAGATGTAAAAAACACAGAAAGGCTCAAAACATAAATGGAATTGCTTTTTTTCCAGCTTTAAACCTCAGCTGACTTTCTAGATGTCAGAAAATTACAGTTCATTAAAGAGTATATAATTAGGCCGGTCAGAAAGATTATGGAGAGAAGACATCAAAAGTACGACTTGGGTTGGGTGCCGTGGACGTGCACAGGGTGGGGGCAAGGAGAGCTAAACTGCCACGTGAAATGCACAGGTTTCAAAGAGACAGCAGAGATCTCTTCGGGGAATTCACACTTAGAGTAACCCCAACATCAGGGCCACCCAGACAGAGGCAGACCAGATAGCTGGCTGTGCACTAGTTATAAAAGAAAAACAAGCAAATGTTGTTGACATCACCAACTAAAAAGTAACTTTACTATACTTTAGATATTACTAATTAAAAGAGGAATCTCAAATCAGTGAGATTTCGTTTTTATCAGCATAGAATGCAGGAGCAGAAAACGTAGCCTGGCTCTGGCTCCCGTTGGCGTTGTTGGCACGCTAACTAATGAAGAGGCCTCTTCGATTCCCCACGTGCACGCGCCTCTCCTCTTCTCCCGAGCATGTCAGCTGTCAATGCACTCAATAGAAGAAATAGGGCCATTAGCAGCAACGCCGGCTTTTCGGCATTCTCATCACTTTCCGATAATCCGCTTTCACACATTTTTCGACTTTGTCTCATCTTTGCGAGGCGCCTCCTCGAGGGAACCATCAGCAGGCCCGCCCGACCCTTTGTTCCACGCGGCAGAGAAAATAAAATACACCAACTCAGTCACTCTGAAGTGTCGGAAAACAAATCCCGTTATTTTGATTAATTTCCAGTGAGAATAGGAGTAAAAAACAAAGTAATACAAAGGAAAGTTAAGTGTTCTGGACTTCTGTCTGATCACAAGGTTTAATTCTGTCCTTATAGCGCATAAAGATACTTTTATGTAAAAAAGTCCTGATGAAACCAATGTTCTTCTTTCAAAATTCCACTAGAATTCCGCAGAAAGTAACAGTTCTAAACAACTTTCTGAAGAACACTGATTATTGCATTGCAAATACAGTATATAACATGAGTGATACTTATGAGATCATTTGAGGATTAATTTAAGATCTGTGTAAACTCATGAATATAAATGTATTCATATTTATGCACATGCACGTATGTCTAAGAGAATGCTAGAAAAACAATATTGCTATTTTGCAGCCAATAGACTCCTACAAATTTGCAAAGCATAAGAGAAATGACCGGATAAGGTGATAAACAACACAACAGTTTTTTCCTGTAATAGTGGTGTCAAATGAACACCAGTCATAATTGGCTGAAAATTTTATAATCAGTGAAGCTTTACATCAGTACATAGGAAGAGCAAAAACAGAGGCTGCTTAGGTAGCGTGGAGCCAGCAGTGTGATCTCTGTAGATGTTCGTCTGAGATTTACCTTAATTTTACGTGTCCCACTGTGTTGTTCTGCATGTTAGGCTGCCAATAATGGTGTCTAACATGCTGAAATGCCCATATGGACCGTGAAGGAGGCCCTGCTTCACTTTACAGCCATTACAAACATGACTTGACGGCACATAACGATAAACACGAACAACTGGCAAGGAAACAGAAAAAGCCACATTCTTGAGTCTGCAGCCCAGTTAAAAAAAAAAAGAGTAGAAATGAAACCCATCAAAACAAAAGTCAACTCCCGCAACGTGAGGGCTGCTCAGCTTCTACAGTTTGTCTACTAGAATTTCGAGATTAATTGTAAACTTTGCAGGTCCCTCACTGCTGTGACGAGATGAGAAACACAGTGGCAAATGGAAGCACAGTTAATGGGGACTTTTCTATTTCGGCAGCAATGAGGTCTGAAGAGGGACAAGATCAATAAAGCACAGAGTAAGAACAGGATCCAACCGCTTTCAAGGATGAGGAACAGAGCAGAATAAAAGAGAATCGCTGTGGGCTTCCATACCTCTATCTAGACTGGACTATGTTCTGGGCTACTGGACGTTAAAACCAAATACCCCATTTGACAGATAGTTGGAATGAGTAGCAGTAACGAAGAATGAAGACAGACTGAACTCATCAGCACGCCAATCTTGGCCTGCTGTCTTCCATCTCCCCCTGATTCCCTCGCAAGGTGGTCACAGGACCCCGGCCTCACTTCCCAAAATAAACTGCTCAGAGCTAAACTGCTGCTTAACAGAATTACCTTCTTTTTCTTTTTTCAGAATTTTTTTAATTTCTAATACATAAGGATATCACACGCGGCGGACAGTTTCTTAAGTACGCCAGCTTGCTGCTGCTTCTCCGGCCAGCCAGCGGGTCATGGGGATGCAGCTGCACACATACAGCAAGGGGGAAGTGTCAAGAGGTTCAGCTGCTGTTCGACTAACCACCGGAGCAGCTGATTTCCAGCATGGTGTGATTATTAGTGCCGCAAGTGGTACTTTCGGCACTTCAGAAATAGCTAAATCTGCTTAGGATTTTGACACACTATGGTGTTTGGGGTTTGCAGACAGCCGCGCCATGAACACAAAACAACCAGAAGTTTAAAACTCTGTGGGCAAATATGCCCTCTTCGTGAAGTAGGTTAGAGGAGAATAACCAGACTGCTTAAAGAAAACAGGAGGGACACAGGTGCAAAAGTAACAGCTCACTACAGCTCACTACAGTGGTGTACAGAATGGCTTCTCTCAGTGCACAACTCCTTTGACACGACCTTTGACACTTTTCAGGAGGTAATAGAGGGCACCACCTGGCAATAGCTAGATGTACCTAATAACATGATTACAGAGTGTGCATATGGTTAAAAAATAGTTATTGAAATTTGATATGATCATTAAGATGAGCCAAAGATCAATAGCTCATCTTGGTGTTGTGGATGATAAACTTTCATAATTCTATTCATTCTCGAGAATTTTAAGCTTCCTTCTGTACAGAAAACCTTGTCTCGAAGTGGCATTGCAGTTTGTAAATTGATTGTTTCTATGCATGTACTTTAGTGTTTAGTGACAGTGCTCAGATCAATCAAGCAGTTACTATGAATCCTGATGTCACAGTGGGCAGGAGCCTGGCTTTCATGGCAACATCTCAATGGCCAACTTCGTGTCCCATGATGATGTACCAGTCATAGAGAGTGGCATGGCACGCGCCCCCTTGTGGCTGACATCAGTTCAATAGGTATCTCTGAAACCTCACATCTCCAGGGTTGGAGGTTTGATCCTGGCTGCTTCGTGTGGAGTTTTCGTATTTTTATTTAGTCTACAGGTGAATGTATACTGGTTTCCCAGAGTGTGTGCCTGTGATGGTACCCAGACAAGAGTGTTCATGAGTTATGTGCAGAGGTGGGTAATTCAGGTCCAAAGAACAAAAGTCCAGACTAGGATTTTGTTTCAACCAACCAGTTGAATTAAGAGTCTCAGTCACAGAGTGCTCAACTAGTTGGTTGAAACGAAATCCTGGTCTGGATTTTTACTCTTTTACCTGGATTACCCATCTGTGTTCATGTGACAGGCTCTAAGCTAATACTGCACATCAGATAAAGGGTGCGGAAGACAGGTGGATCATCTATTTCTAACCTTTTACATAAATTTGAGGGGGGGAATGACATTTAGGATGGTAGGGAAAACAAATACTACGACAGGTGGCAAAATGCAGTGTACTTTGAATGCACTTATACTGTGTATGATTATATACCAGGAATACTTTAAACCTTTGAAAACCTCATAACCAATGTGTTAAACATGTGACTTTTTATAAACATAAACATGATTTCTATATTTCTACAATCTTCAGGTTTTTCAATATGAGAAGAAGAGAGAGAGAAGAGGGTTAATCGTCATTATTGATGCACCACAGCACGCAAAAATGAAATGTGTCCTTCGCATTTAACCCATGTGACATCGTGAAACTGCAGGGGGCAGCTATGTGAGCGCCAGGGGAGTAGTGCTTGGGGACGGTACCTTGCTCAGGGTACCTCAACAGTACTTGGGGGTCGGGGACTCGAACCGGCAAACTTTCGATTACATGGTTGTGTCCCTAATCACTACACTACCTACCTGCCACAATATGCGAAACTAAGAGAACAAGATCACTTTTCAGAAAAGAAATTACCCTACAAAACACTTGCAGTGCCCTAGTCTAATTCAATGTATACTGACAAAATATGCTTCATTGTGTTTATACTGGCAGGATTTTATTTCTGCCGGTGAGGCTAGGCGGAGTACCTGCTTACTTCCTTAAAGCTAGCATATGCCATTCCAGCACAGCCGTGAAGACATCCGAAGCAGAGATGGATACTTGCTGCTTGCTGACTGACAGGACACTTCTTTCTCTCCACAACACTTGCCTTTTGTGTTGCTCAATGTGACCTCTGCTTTCAGAATATATCAAGTATTTCATTTATTTAAGCGATACCCCCTCATAGTCAGCCTGTCATAAAGTGGTCTCTTGATAAAAAGCCACTGAACCTTGCCTGCGGTTTCCATTAAATCTATTAAAACTGCCTACATTATATCATGTGCCGCACAATGCTTGGCTACCAAGGGCGGTCTCAGGGAGAAGCACACAAAGACTTTTTTCAGAGAGCGGCCTTATAATTTACAAATAGCAAAACAGCAAAATGAATCTCTCGCTCTCTCTCTCGCTCTGTCGCACTCCACCCTTCTGTCAATCTGGTGAGCCATTGCACTCTTAGTGCAAAATGAATCTCTCGCTCTCTTTTGCACTCCCTCATTTGCTCAGTCTGGTTACCCGTAGCACTCTTAGAGCAAAATAAATTGGCCTGTCTCCCTGTCATACTCTCCCCTTCTCTTGGTCTGGTTAACCATAGCATTCTTAGAGAAGGTGCATTGTCCCCATAATAACGGGAAGGCAGACAGCATCAAGTACCACGTTCGCCGCCATAACTTCCATAACGTAACATCTTTCTGCTACTTGAGGTTTGCAAGGCGCAAAGAACATTGCTCCACACAGAGTCGGGCCAAGACACCCCAGCTCAATTCTCATTCGGCAACACGATCCACCTGCTGTTTGTTGGAGAGCCAAATTAATACCCAGAGCAAACATCTGAAAACTCTTTGTGGAAAACACGAGTTATAACCCCATCAGAGCTCTAGGGAATGATTGGTGCTCCATCAAAAACAAAAAAATTGGGATCTAGGTCACCTCAACAGACAATTCTGCAATTTATGTCTTTTCTTCCTACTTGGTTTGCACTGGTTTCTCTGTGCTATCTGGAGTTACTCTGTTCCTTTCAGCAGAGCTTAATTAAAGACCTCTGCAAGTTCTCTCAAAAGTGTCTTATGATCTCACAAGCTCCAAAAAGGAACATCTGAAACCTGTGCATCCACCCGAGACCACCCTGAAATTCCAGAGGCCCGTATTTAATTCTGAATCCATCCTTGTCTTTATGTAAGAAGCAAAATCTTCTGTTTTTGGCAGCACGGTACTGTCACTTCGTGCCTGACTCTGATGTTGAAGCAATATTCCTTATTACGAATCTAATTGCCCCTTCCCCGCAGAAAAGGGGTTCATTAAGTGTTAATTACACACGTTGTTTACTGCAAACATCTCGTTTTGGACTGCTGTGCACTGTAATTGTTCAGCTGGGACAGTAGTTTGAGATTTCACAGATTACCAAGAACGAAAGGCGCTAACTAGAAGTAGGTCATGGCTCGTGATAAACATGGCATAGTTCTAAAATAATACACTAACACAGTGGAAATAACAGTAACAGCTAAGTAAATCTAGGACTCATGCAATATTTAGAGTACTCGAATAAATAGATTGCAGTGCTTTCAAAAACACTTACAAAGTGTTTTTTTCTTAAATAATTTTTCAGGAAAAGCCAACTGAAAGATGTTTGGCTTTCTTTATTTTGCCAAAATGGTTAAATTAAAACCTGCTTTTCAAAAGACTACGGTAGTGTTGGCAAATAATTTCACTGCAGTATCTGTCTTAAATTTTGTGCTTTGGAGAAGGGTCCATAGGTTTTATTCTAACAACATTCATGGTTGATATGCACATTGCATTGCCAGCTAAAAGCTAGGCAGGTAATGAAAAATTATTAAATACCAACATACAAGCTAACTTTCCAACTGTAGCTTGAAGGAGCACACTAATAGTCTGGCTTTAGACCCCAGCTTGGTATCACTAGCTTGGTAGGCTGTTTAATTGCTGTACATAGTGACATTACACCAAATTATTGAATAGTTAAATAATTATATCAATTACATGATGTCATTGATATCTGGAGCTAAACGTGAAATTACTAGTTTAACTGAGTGTGACTTGATTATAGCGGCCATATTTATGGATAATTCATTAAGACAGCAAAGCCGAATCACTAATTGCAAGGAGTTTCTTATCACTAAGAGAAACTTCAGCACCCCATCTGTGCCACTATGACATCCTGGCGAAGACCACGTCAGCTCCTCACTTCAGTACACCTACCTGGCAGACAGACTTGAATCATTTCATTTTGCTGCTAGCAGCTCTCTGTCCATTTTAGGTAAGCAAGCGGCTTGCTGTGGGAGCTCCTTTGGATGGGATGGCAGCTCGATACAGGTCAAGCATACTGAGAACGGTTTAGGGACACCATTTAGCCTAAGTGCACATCTTTGGACTGCAGGAGGATGTCTGTGCAACACAGGGAGAGCATGCAAACTCCACACATGCAGAGCGAGGGTGGGATTCAAACTTATGTGTGTTGGGACAGTAGTCTCCTGAACCACTGTGCCAACCTGTGTGAAGCTTTTTGAATTTGAAATAGATAGTCAAAATTCTACATGAATCATTGAATGCACTATATAATGGACAATAAAGATTTAAGCTACCTCAAACACGTAGGTGAGTCTATGCAGACACATTCAGGTTTCACGGCAACTATTGCTCTGTCAGTACCTAACATGTTCTGTGTATCCAGGGATATGTGATAATCTCTACATGCAAGGCATATAACAGTAGCCTCTCTTCACCCAAGTTCCAGGAAACATTGACTTATTGGGGCACAGTGTTTAAGATATCAAGAGACCTGGCAGGCAATCCAACACTCCCCACCTTAACAATCCAATAACAAATAAACAATACTCACTGAGAAGCATCCCTTTTCATAAACAGTATCATTTAGCAGCTGCTTTTATCAAAAGCAACATACAACTAAGTCGGGTCTGCAGGTCCCAGGAGTAATAGGGGGTTAAGGGCCTTGCTCATGGGCCCGGTGGTGAAGTTACATTCTTGACCACGGGATTTGACCTAATGACTTCCCAATCATAGGCACAGAGTTCTAACCCAGAGGGCCACACACAAAACGCACATCCCGCAGAAACACCAATGCAATCTGGGCTGTGCTCTTTTGTGCGTTTCGAATCCGGAATCCAACTGCTCAATTGTCAAAAGTAAGGTAGGGGGACACTCTGCCTCTGTCCATTAGCACCACGAGTCTTTTCTTTTCACCCTGTCATCGTCCCTCCGCCACGCCCCCCCCCCCCTCCCCCACCCCC
>JAODKL010000128.1:127719-167709 GCA_026780765.1 Petrocephalus schoutedeni
CCCCCCCCCCCTCCCCCCCCCCCCCCCCCCCCCCGCCAGTGCTGGGTATTTCAAACACAGCTGTTAGAGTACAAGTCTCAATAATGTGAAGCAGAGCTGTGAAACTTATCAGACAATCCCCAACAGGGAGAATTTAATTAACTCCGGCTTCTGCGAGGAACTCGCAAAGTTTTACGAACTCAAGAGAAATATCTCCTGCCACCTGGAATCCATGTCGCACAACTACTCACCCATCCAGAATCATACATCTGTTCCTCTATTTCCCTGTTACTTACAGGCGTATCTGCAAGGGTTACGCCTGCCTGCATACATGTACACCTCAGGACACCCAGGTCACCCCCGTTCTCACCCCTCTATGTGTCTCTACTCGTATATTTTCTAAGCAATCCTGCGGAGTCGAGACAATGGGGGTGAAACGGGAGGACCCAACACTGGCACCATGATGTGCGATGGTGATTTCCATTCACACGGCCCCAGCAGGTCAAAAGTTTAGCGTACGATAGAATCTTTCTGCCTCACCGGGTCACATCTCGTTCATATAATTGCTGTAAAGTCACATGTTTAAGTCAAATTGCCCCCATTATGAAAACCAGCTTGTTACATGTTCCTTCATGTAGAAAACAAATAGATCTTTCTTCTTTCAAAGCATAACTACAGTTACATGTATGTTAATAACAAACGAAAAGTAATTTTCTTTAAACATGTTTCCTGATTCTATGATTATACTGATGATCAAAACCAGAAGAAATACTACATTGTTATGACGTAAAGCAACAATATTTTGAAGGAATGTTATTTATTTTTAGATTTTAGCTACCGATTAAAAGTTCCGAAAGGCAACACGTTGCCTTCTGAATGTAAGAATAAATCCAAATTGATTACAGAAGACACTGCTTGCCACGTTAAAAACATCATGCCTAGGTGGCCTTTACAGGTTCTACCAAGCGAGCAGGTTTGAAAAAAAACATGCAAGTCTCGAGAAGACAAGAAGTATATATGAATTAAGAGTGCAACAATGCAAGATGCACGGAGACTGCAGATGAAAAAGCCCGACAGCAGAACCGGAGTGAGGTTATATTTAGCAGGGGAGAGGAAGCTGCAGAGAAGCCACTTTTAACTGAACATGGCAAACGGAGATGAAAAGATAGGTGCCAGGGTGTGCGTAACCGGGCCGCGAGTTACTCCGCAGCGCCACTGCTCGCCGCAACATCTGATAACAGCCATGGAAAATCTTCTGGTTTCCTTGAGCATATAATTAGCTGCCTTAATGCTACAGTGCTGCTGCATGTCTTCAAACGATTTCTGAATAATCCTAAATGGAGTTCAGTGTCCTTAAAGCACACAGGTAGAGGAAACGGGCTGTTTGCTTTCGCTTTTTTTCGCTGTGTCTTTGTATTTTTTACAAATGCAGTTTTTTACAAAGACTCCTGCTATAAGCTCAAAAAACGTTACAAACTAGAAATGCAAAAAAAATTTAAAACAATGATTCCTAAGGAATGTTTTGATGAGTTTTTTGTGGGCTTTCTTCTGAGATACTATTTCCAAGTTTAGCAATCTTCAGCATAACTTAGCAAAAAGAAGATAGAAATTATCTTGGTTTTTTATATATAAGTATTTATTTATTACAAAGAGCCTAGGGTGATATGGTTATTTTTTATAAATTCTTCAGACACTCTCAAAAGATAAGCGTTTATAATATTTCTGGTGAGATAGCACAATTCCTGTCTCCAGATCTCGCAGGATCAGGAACGTTTTTTGTCAACAGCCCCTCACTTGATACAAGACTATGGACGTGTAGCCCGAAATATCAATGCAATCTGTATTGTAATTAAAAATGGAGCGCATCAACAATACACAGTCTATTCAGATCCAGGAGCTGAATCTTAGGAGATAAGAGATTCATTCGAAAACCACTTCCAAGTAATTAGGATAAAAAAAATGACTATTTGGAAAATGGAATTACTTCACCATTTCATGTGCCTGCATTGTGCCAGCTGCACAATGAGGATCAGAGGAAAATACTCAGGCCCAAGACATGGCATTATTAAATGTGCCAGACTCTCTCTACTTGAGATTTCGTCCTACGTTAGATGCAATGAAATTCTAACGAAAGCCGCAGCCGATGTGCCAGCAACGTTCTCGGGATTAGCCAGTGGCTGGCACAACTGGTACGTTTTTAGGGGATCGAGACTGGTGTTTAATCTGCAGAAAAAAAGGACACCATTGTGTAGGTAAATTTAAAAAATGAACCGTTTTGAAAATATTTAATTCTCAAATGACGTACTTAAAAATTCAAATAAACATGGCGCTGCTTGCTTAAAAAAGCAATATATTTTACATATAATAAATGCAACACAATTCCATACAGACTATGCACAACAAGTACAATAGTCTATTGTACTTGTAGAGTAATTAGCATATATCTTTGGCTATATGGTTACCGTTTTCAATAAGATTAACCATATAAATCATCCATGCATGACAAAATTTACAATTCTTTGGGGTAATTTGTAACTATATTTCCCCATGTTTCAGTTATGCTGCTTATAATACCTTAAAAAAAATACAGACAGAACCATCTAAGTGTTTCCGTCATCAGAACTCACAAAGCATTCTTTTTTCCGTAAGCTTTCTGACACAACGGGTTGTGTACACAGAATATACTTATATTCATAGACATGTTCTTATATTTAGATTTTTTACAGTTTGGAAGAGCAGTTCTGACCTCGCATCCTTTTGGAAAGTAGTGTCTCCTGGCTACACATGTGACCTGGTTATAGTAAGTAACTGATTAGTGGGAAAACCCCACCTACCAGGCTGGGCTGCCACAATCAATTCAGTCACTGATTGGAAGGTAACATCAAACCCTACAGAGGTTAGGGACCTAAGTTTGAAAAGCCTGTTATGGAGTAACTAGTGGTGCCTATACATACCTTAGTTTGAAAGAGGGCATCTATAATTGAAGACTTGCTAGCTAGGCTGTGCCAGTCTAGGCACAAGCTTGACAGTTTTGTTTTTTTCTTTTTCCCTCACCTCATTAAAAGTGATATTTGACACAATGTTATTTTTTTAAAAAACATTCAGGTTGGTTTTGTACCTCCGAGTTGAGATTTGGGTGCATGATTATCTCGTTTTTTTTTTTTCTCTCTCTCGCCCAGTGTCATTTTAGATGAAACGCACATCATTAGCAGGTAGGGAAACAGTATAAACAGCATAAAGGTGAATCTAAAGCACGCATAACAGAGATGTCGCTATCGCATTCAGATTTGTTGGTCTCAGAGTTGCATTAACTCAGGATCTGATGTATTCAATATGGTAGTCACCTGACATTTTGATGGGGGAAAAAAAAATAAAAATCACACAGAGAAAGTCATAAAGCTAAATAAGGACTGTAAAAAAATACCTGTAACAAACCAAACATGTACAACGACGGCGTTTAAAAAAGCTAAGTGAGGTCAGTGGCGGCAGCTTTCCTGAGTCGGATCAATAGCAATCTATTGTCATATTGGTGCCATTCCATTCTGCAATCGTGTTGGATTTGGCCTTCGGTGGGGAACCAGAGGCAACACTGTTAGGAGAGTCAATTAGTGACTGATACAGGCCACCCAGCAGCTGCCGGCCACCGGGGCACAACGGATTAGGCTTCCAGTGGCCTCGCTATGGTTACAACAAGCTGTCTCTCACCCCAGCAGAGGGCAGTCTTTTCCCGTCAGGGTTGGGGCACACTGGCAGTGCGCTGTGGAGTCTAACGCCTCGCTCAGTCACACTGAATCTGCTCTGTGGAGAGAGGGAGAAGAAATGAAGAGGTGGGTGTTGGGGGGGGGCACAGTGCCACCAAGCACTGGACTACACATCACTGCAACCCTGCTATCAGTGATAACAGCTCCATCACACCGGCATCTTGCATTTATTTGGTGCCACCGTGTCTAAACAGAGGGCCTATAAGCATAAAACAAACCCACAATAAAACATGAAGCTAAGGCTAAAAAGACAACAATGAAAAAAAAAACAACAACAACAACAATCTACAAACAAAACACTGACATCCAAACCCAATGTTCAAGGGGGGGGGGGATTCAATATGTCGCACTTCATCACCGGGAGTGATAAAAGCAATGGGCTTTTTCTAGTCTTTTTTCTCTTTTTCCCTGGGCCTGGCCGCGGCCCACAGTGCATCACAATGCGCAGCTAATTCGCCGCTCTTGTTTGGGCAAAAGCAAGCTGCTGGATCTCTGGCACTGACACCGCGGGCCTTAGCTATGGGAGGCTCGATGACTCAGAGCGACGCCACGCCAGCGAGGACTCGGCCTGGCCATCGTAACACCACCGACAGATGAATTAGCTAGTGCTACAACTGTTTGCTTGCTCTTTTTTTTTTCCCCCCCGTCGTTGTTCATAACGTTCTAGGTATTTACCCTTCAGTTTGTGAAGGCAGACCCTACACTGGTCCTCAAAGCGCTATCTTATCAGGCACTCAGGGGGCACGTCCATGTTTGATGCATTGCAGGTGAAAATGGGTTTAGAAAAAAAAAAGAAAGAGTTTCACACCGGGACAGCAGGTGATAAGAGGATACGTTGGTGTATAACAAAACTACCTTCCGCTGAACGGAGCGACGACCTTCTTGTGATGCATTGCAAATTTATTTTATTTATAAATTTCATGGCGCAGCCTGAAACTGCTGCGGAGAAGCAGACTCAGCAGAGAGCTGCAGACAAGTGCAATGCCTGTGTGCCCCGTGCATGGTCAAGCCATCGAATGCCGCAGTTAATGACAGCAAGGGGAGCACCAATCACATCACAAGCAGCTGATTGCCGACATGCTCTGGGTAAAATTTGCATTAGGTGGACCCAAAGGGAGCAGTGGGGGGGATGCTGTCCTGCAGTCCGATTAACATGCATTATAAAATGCGACTATGCAAATCACATGGCTGGTAGATATAGCACAAGCCATTGCTTTCATTTGCTCAGAAAATAGCAAAAGAGTGTACATAAACTTTTTTACTGTCTATTTTTTTACTGTATAACCTATATTTACCTCTCTTTATGTGCCAATGGTTTGCAAAAGGCAGTGTCAGCTGCAGGAAGTGAATTAGTAGTATATTCTCACTTTTAAAAAAAAGACATTAGCAAGTAAATCATACCGGAACTGGATGGCATGGCGTGTGTGTGAAGTCTGCATGTTCTCTCCATGTCACAAGGGTACTCTCCGGGTTCCTCCCCAAGTCCATGGACAAGCAGTTAGGTTTAGTGGTGTCTCCAAATTGCCCATAGCGTGTGCCCTGTGTGGAGTAGCCCTCCTATCCAGGGAGCGTCCATGCCTTGTTGCCCACGATACCCGGAATACATTCTGTGCCCCCTTGAAAGCCTGACTATGACAGCCAGTTTCAAGAATGATGGAAGGTACCAGAATCTCCCCTGCAACTCTGCTCAAAATTGGGGTGAGCAAAGTACAGGCATAAAATCTTCAGAGAGGTGAGAAAATGGCAGAAACTTAGGCACATAAACCCATTACCAGCCCTGTGCCACATGGTTAATGCAACTGCATTATTCCACCGGTGTGATATTGCGGGGAACATGGCTCCCTGTTCTCATTTTTACCAAACCCACACAGAAGTGCTTAGAGACATCACAACAAACAGATGCTCTTTCACCTTGCTGCTAATGGGTTTGCGCACAGAACTTGTAAGGATGAGAGGTCCTCAAACAGCATTTCACAACCCACTGGGTGAATGGGGGGTGCATATATGATAGTATATGCATTAGCTTGTTTTACATGCATTTCAATAATGTTAATTATGAAGAAGATGAAAAGATGTTTGTTTTAATATGTAAAGTGCATTGCATTTTCATGTATTCTTAATTATTTAATTATTGACTTCTATGTTATTACTTACTGCCATATTTGTTCACTCCACAGCACAGAGATTTACTCAAAGTGCAAGGACATTAATTTTAATAAAAGTTTAGAATTTCTTTTTTCATACAGCAATTTTTGGCAGCTCAACAAAAATATAATAATCATTACAACTACGAAATGGCACCCACAGGTTTTGTCCATTTCCCAAATGATTTAAGATTTTATCTTATGTAAATTGTTCCAACGTCCTTGCCGCCACTAACAAAACACACTCCGGAGAGTCAGGTACCAATTCTATGCTTCGCTTCCCTGCAAGGATGGTCAAACTAGATTCAGATTGGGAACAGAAATAAAAATAAATAAATGCTGATATTAGGAATTGGTTCAGACACGGGGACATAACAAAAGGAAGAGATGGGATTTGCACACATATTACAATCGTGGTACACAAGCTGTTACTGCAGTGAGCATTTTTACCATCTGTTATTTTTGAGGAGAGAAACTTTATTAAACCAGACAGTCTTACAAACTTATTATCAATGATAAATGTGTATTGTTAAAAAATGGAATGCAAAATTTGCAGAATATCTTAATGCAGATTTTTTTTTTACATCGAAGTCTCTATGACTACCTGCTTGCCCTTATGAGCATGAACAATACCGGATAATTTGTTAATTATACCTTGTGCAAGGATGCGCAACGTTTGGATTTTAAACTGTGTGGTTTCGCATAGAATAAGTAAGTAGTACGCTTTTTGTACCTGTGTATGCAGTATGAATGCATGTTAGCGTGTGCCAACACAGGGCCAATCGGACGTGAAACACAACCGCAGAGTGACATGTTTATTTGCATGTGTTTGATATTCCTTCTTCCTGAGTGGAGCTGCATTGTTATGCAGTGTGAGCCGCTACCATATGATGTCAGTTGGATACACTCAGCTCCACCAATCCTCCTGACATCAGCAACTGATGGTGGATTGTTAGGGAGACTGACAATGAAGCCAACAAAGGAAATATTTATTAAAGCTTTCTAGATCCCACACTGGGGAAGGTTCCAGATTCAGTGCGTGTGTGTGCATTGTACAGAGGCAAGCTTGGAACTCATGGTTTCAGCAAAACAAAATATACCAGGCCTAATGTAAATATTAGTTCCAAGTTGCTTTAATAGTTGCACAGATAGTATGCTTATTATTGCACTCTGACAGTTGACATCCTTGTTTTTTATTTGGAAAGCTCAGTGAAGTTTCCTACTGATTTGAGCTTCACATAACAGTTAGCCTTATCAAACTCTTAATGAATTCATATTTCTTTAGGTGCCTCCATTCCAAGCCATTTTGCTGTAAAACTTTCATAAACCAGGAGTATACTGACACTGAATGGTTAGATATCCCAATCTAACAGTAAGCAGGGGTGCGGTGGGGGACAGCTAGGATTCCAAGGGCACTTGAGCGACTGGGGCCCTAAAACATTTGGATCATAGTATGACTGGTCTGAGTTGGGGGCCCAATATAATATGCTTTCATGGGGCCCAAAATCTCTAAAGACACCCCAGCAGTAAGAACAGTATACTATTTTTACTTTGACTGATCAGACATCATCCCCAAAACACAACCACAACACTGCCGTAATCTGCCATTTGTTGCAGAATAACATTCGTTTCTCCTACTCTTCAACTGCCTAATGCCATCGCTTCTTGCCAAGATCATAAACAGAAAACAACAGACCTCTGGACATGTCAACTGCCCTCTCACTGAATGATTGAAGATCTCCTTTTTTCCATATCACAGGGGCAGTGAAACACACCCAGGAAGAAAATGATGTGTCTAGACCTAGTGGGAAGCAGAATCCTGCCCCTTGTTAGCAGATAAAAGCCATCCGATTTTGTCTGGAAGGCACACAAGGCTGTAAGGTCTCGTTGTATCCATTTCGGGGGGGGTGGGTGGCACCACAGCCCGCTCATTTTGGGGCTGGAGAGCTGCACCTTTTGTCCTAGATGAGTGGAGGACTGTCAGGGGGGCACATGGGAGTCCTGCCGCAAAGAGAGGTCTCCACCAGAATGTGGAAACTCGCATTCAGCGTGCAAGACGGGAGATTTTTTTCAGCTAGCACTTTAACGCAGGGAGCCTCAGAGATATTGAGCTCCGTGTACCAGTGAAAGAGCATTTGAGTTGTCGGTGAAGGACAGGGTGAAGGGGACAGGCAGAGACTCCATGCTGCAAGCTTTTATTACTTACTGCCTGATTTAACAACCATGTGGCTATTACAGGTATATAACACGTATGTTAGCTTAGCTACAACAGCTAGACATAAAGCAAACATGACGCCATAAGTCACTGATCTCTAACAGCTGTACATTTGTATAAATAATTCTTGATCTCTTGACTTTGTGAATTTATGTGAGGCAGCAAATGGGGGCTGTGGGAAGCAGATAGAGCATGTTCTGGTGGAAGATGATGTTCTTTTCAGGAATAATGAGGATCGGGTAGGAGTGAGACCAGCACGATCCAGCGAGAACTTGCGGAAAAAAAATACAGCCACCATTTTGGCACTGACTGGAAAGAAAACCAAACACGAGCCTGTGTAAAACAGGAACCAGAAGAGAGAGAGAGAGAGAAAAAAACAGGCACAGTTACAGGTCTCTGTTGGTGTTGCTATGGGCAAAACAAAACAGAACTCACTGATATATATGTATATATTATCACTGAGAAGGAGAGAGAGGTGGACCAAATCAGAATGGATGATCTCACATAACTGGACTGCCCCTGTTGGTGGCACAGATGCATACTTTGTGAATGGTATTCAGACTAATATTATTTCTCAGAAATAGATTATTACCCTTTAAAAAAGCCATAAAACAGTGTCCGAGCAATTCGAAACATTACTTTGCAATACTTATAAATACTGAGGTAAAAAGAACTCTTTAAGAAGGTATATAAGCAGGTGATTTGGAAGTACTACTGTGCATTTTGTTCTTAGAAATTCTTCACTTTTTTACTCCTGTTGTTCACAGTGTACAGTGGTTTGGATATGAATTGTGTAATGGTGGCTGTCAGTGCTGCGTTTGCCACTGATTATCCATTCATCTTCTAACAGCGGGTCAGGGTCACCAGGAACGTTAATTTTGAGATAAGTAACATGATTTTGTTCCAGAAAAATACAACAAAGTCACAACATTTGACAAATGTATAAAAAAAGTATGTTGATCAGGTAGAACTCTGAAAATAGACCTGATGTTTTGAAGTCAAAAATTTTGAAAGCTTTGTAGACTCTGTTTCTAATTATTTGCAAAGAATGTTGTCATGTTGAAGAATCACTGCATGTTATTTTCTTTCTTAATCTCCTGCTTGATAAGTTGATAGCATGTGAAATGGTGTAAAAACAGAAATGAATTCTGAAAGCTCATTCTACATAGGCAAACCTTTCCACATGTGTTATCAATATTATGAAAAATGATCAGCACCCCCAGCTGGGTAGATATTGAGCAGGAAGGGCGAAGTTTAACAGCAGTTAATATAAAGCCAATCGTGAAATCCGTCACCTGTAACAACAGCTCTGACTGAACCCATCAGGCACAGGGTACATAATTCCATTCCACCGTCCAGTCCACCATACTATTAACATATGTTTTTTTTTTTTTAATAGGAAAAAATATAAACAATGTAAACTGGCAAACAATGCTTCTGCTCTACAGAACATTGCAGACAGTCACTTTTTGAATGATTCACAGAATTTTGCTCCAGCAGTAAATGCTGTACTGGGCAAAATATGTTTATTCTACTGTGAATGCACTGCGTGCAATAGGCAGACAAACATCCCAGTTTTTTCTCTGTTTACTCCATCCCACTGCCATTATTAACGTCTTAACGAGAGCCACATGTTCTTAAATGTTTGTCAAATTGTGTGTTTTTTAATCAGCATGTAAGCTATGGTTTACTCCACTCTGCACAATGTGCTTGTGGGCCGTGATAAACAATTCGATATCACACTTGCAGAAATTTCTCACAGTGTGTCACAGCAAGCATCAGGGCGCAAAATGACGCGAATTTGTACACACTGTCACAGTCACAACTTTCAACACAAGCTAAGCTCGCAAGTCACGTTTTCTCTTTCCCATCCGCCACGCGGGAATTGGTGATTATTAGCACTGTGACGGTGACACACAAAGCACGCGAGATAAACTGCAAAACAGTCTCACGTTAATAAAAGCGACGGGGCGGCAGATGAAGTGTTAGCTGTGGCACTGTGGCAGTTGCGGTTGTAAGTTTAAAGGGTACCGCTGTGCTGCGACTCCCTCCATCTACCATTGAGTTACGGAGGTGGAGGCCTCATATTGCGCGGCACTGTGGAGAGCGATCGCCGATGACACAGACGTCAACGTGAGCTGAGATTACGAGAAGTGTGTAAACAAAAGCCACCCTTCTTCGGCTCCCTGGGGTCTTCCTCAATGGTCCCAGGCTGCGCACACCGCCAAGGGTTATACTCTCAGCTCAGCTTCGGGGTCCTGCACCCCACTGCAACGCTGTCAAAACTGGGGCAGCTTCATTGCCTGTTTTTGAAGGTGAAGCCATTTGACGAAGCAATTGCGCAAACCTTCAAATCAGCTTCCACCACTGTAAAATTACGATAGTGACACGTAAGTGCTTTCACACAAGTGCACCTAACAATTATACATTATAGCTAAACGAAATGTGTTTCATGGGAAGAGATATGTTTCCACCCTTGGCATTTTGCTGAATTAGACCCCGTTTCATGGTAGTTGTGACTGCTATAAAAACCATTTTACTTGGAAGCACCATGTTTCACTTCGCTCATTAATAGGAGCTCGGCACACTTTTGCAGAGATTCCATCACGTGCTTCTGCACTCAGAAATGTCCTGGTAACAGGCCCTCCGTGTTCTTGGGTCCCAAGTTATTATCATGCAGGGGAGCCTTGCTTCATCTTGGAAAGCTGGTCCTATCCTAGGATTCCTCTTCCCGCCAATTTACTCCCGATGGAGAATCCGAGCACGAAGTGCAGCAGTTTTGCCTTGGAGGCATCTCCTAGGTCAAGTTATTCATCGCCTCTAAATATAGTCCTTACGCTCTCGGTTAACTGCCTGCACAATCTGCCAGCTGACCGCCTTCCCAGTGAGCTGAAGGATTATGTAAGTGAGAGCAGAGAGATAACACCATCTCAGCTGAACGTCCTTGTTCTCTTTGACGATATCAAGGGGAACCAGTGAGAGTGCACGCTGGCTTCTCTCTTAACCACTGTTAAGTGATTCACATTTTCACTCGTACACGATTGCAAACAATTCCATCTGCCAGTAAAACTGAAACTGAAATGTAAACCCCCAGCAGAAAAGGGGGTGGTGGGGGGGTGTCCGGCTGAAAATATTCGACATAACAATCTCACGTTTTTTGCAAGGCTGTTGGACAGCCAATGGGAAGGGGTTAGAAGATGTTGACCGCCAAATCAACATGTGGCCAATTTCACTATTTAATCCACGTCAAAGTTTCCTCACACATATTCAGGTGAAGACGGCTGTGTTACTTCAAGTCTGGTTCACTAAATGGTGGCTCAGGGAGGAACACTATAGCCTTGCCCATCCAAGGTTGGGGGTTTGAGTCCTGCCTGTGCATCAGTCTGAAGAATCTGTTCTGGACGGGAGCCCATATTGTATAGTCTCTAGTCTCTCCTTATACTAGATAATAGCTATAAAAGACAGATGGATAAACACTTATTGATGTAACAGCTTTACATCACCTGTAACTTGATACAAAATGGCTATGCAGAGGAGTTAATTATATTTGCATAATGGAACGCTCACACTGCACTGATATAATTCAAATGAACTTGTGGGTGATGGGAATTTTAAAAAACGAAATGAAATAGGTTCCATAAGACCTATGTTCAGGCAGCCGGTAAAATAACAGGGGTAGAAGCTAACAATGCCCGGCCTTTTTCTGCTTTGCTATTAAAGACCCTTGACTATTAATTTTTTTGGCCTTTTGTTCCACGAGGTGCAGCACAGAGATTGGCTGTGTGATTTCACTGCTCTCTCTCCTTGTACTGTTTGCTTTGGTGTTTGCTGGGGGGAGTCCCTGCAGAAAGAGTCAGTAGGTCTGCCAACATTATCTTTACAAACACGTCGCCAGAGCTTCCTTTGCCACAGAGCACTATATTTGCCATTTTAAAGGTACACTGAGTGTTAAGCTCCGCCAGACCTTGTTCACGAATGATTATAATGATCTACTTTCTCTTGTTAACACAAAAAAACAGATTTGTCCTTACGCACTTAAACAGTGTTGAGATTAAGCAAGAGGAATGAAATGGCAATTATTTTTAAAATGGGAAATTCCTGATACAAATCAATTTCCTTTTTTGCTTTGGTGCTTAAAATACAACACTGAAAGAGCTGACATAAGATTCAAAACTGGGTCTGACTAACCTTAACAGCAGAGAAATCAAAGAAGAGAAGAACACACGGCTTCCGATTAAAACAGTCTTTTTAATTTCTAAGTATTACTGTTCCAATAATCAGTCAAAAAATAAAAAATACTGGGTTTCTATTATAGTGAGTTATCCACAGGCTATTTAAACGAACCACTAGCAACTAAATGTGGCATTTATATGTGTCTTAGCAAGCTGACTTTCTGCTAAATCTATATAATTTTATAAGGCATACTTATTAGTGTGGATAGTTATTATATTATGAATAAAAGTATGTATGTTTGTGTTACCCGAGAATAAATGCAGGCCTCTGGTCAGTTTATCCTATATTTATTAAGAAGGTTTTCCAATAAATTAAGTTACATTTAAAATACATATGTTATATTTAAAAAGGGACAGTTATGAAAATATTTACAAGGCAGTCATGTTATTTGAGCCACAAAAGGTCATGGCACACAACAGGTCATATTCAATGTACAGCATCAGTCAAAGGTTTGAACACCGCACCCCCCCAACAAATTATTCTTATTTTTTTGTTTTATACCCTTTCGGTCAGTGCATAACTCTATATCTGTTACTGTATAGTTTTGATGCCTTTATAGTTATTCTAAATTGTAGTGAATAGTACAAAAGAACCTTTCTATGGGTAGGTATGTCCAGATTTTTGGTGGGTACTGCTGTATATGTACAGGAATGGCTAATGGCAAACATTTTAATTATATGCTTGCATTTTTAGACTGTATATCAAAGAACAAACTCAAATCATTATTAGTATTATTACCCATCTCCATCACCCCATCCCGGGTCATGGAAAGCTTGGGCAGAAGAGCAGCGGGTACCCAGGGGGAACCAGTGCCAACGCAGAAATTCCAAAGGGAACCCACAGCTACTCCCATGGCCATGTGACACTTATTTGTTTATTCATTTATTCATTCAGTCATTTATTTATAGCCTGTTACTATATCAACCGAACACAGGACTGCGGTCAGACGCTGTCATGTTTTACACTATGGGGGTGTCCGGGTGGGCAGCATGCAGCAGCGATGGAGGAGGACGAGTCGGAGAGCACCGAGCTCACTAACGATTGTGTCAGGGTTTGTTAGAGGTGGAGCCCCCCCCCCCCCCCCGGGCTCTACGGACAGCTCTTATTAGCCAGCTAATGGCATACCACGGGGGCAGATTAAACGGGCGCAGCAGAAACCGCCCCATCATCTTTTCATTTACGAGCTTCAATGTAATAAAGCCCAGCCTCCCTGCTATCGGTAATGGCAAAAGCATGGCATCCATGGTAAATGCAATTTACACCAGGCCCCATCTGTCACTAAGGGGCTGCCGATGGTTTTATTGCAGGGTTAGAAAAACATAATGATAATCATAATGGCCATGATGACGACAATGATAATATTAATAGAATAATTATACAATAATAGTACAAAAATGGATTTTACTGCAGCACTAGTAATTCTTGAATTTTAGTTCCATTCCATCCTTTTGTGTTATTACAGAGAAAATGATGGCGTTCCATCTTCAAGGCTTCAGAAGAGAATATTTCCGTCATTAAGATTCATCATTTCTGTAGAATGAGTTTTTTATTTTTTCTTCCCCGAAAACAAATTATAAAATGCATTACATCGCTTAAACATTTCTGATGTTTCCTGCCATCTGGAAAATTCACTAGATATATTCGGTCATGAAGATTGATGAAAGGCTCTGTCAGATTTTAAATCAAAAGCAAACTGCATGTGCAGATTAGGACAGACATGTGCTTATGCTGATAGCGACTAAAAATATTGTGTATCCCTGTCTCCAAACGGTACATTATCCAGCAATAAAGCACTTCAAAGCCACTGTCCCCATATCTGAAACCATTTCTTGTTCTGTCTGAATTTTGTTCTACATGAATCAGTGCAGTTCCAATAAGCTGTAAGTTTTGCCACATTAAATCGATTAAAAACAGATGGACCTCAAACATGTTTCAAATTTCTAACTTGCTTTGCCACAATAGCGCCTGCCCCAGATAATGACGTGAAAATATCTGTCAAATTCAGCTTAGAATTTTTCAGTCATCGCACCAACAAATTAGTCCAAAAAAAGGGAAAAGCCAAAACCTGTAAATAGTCTGAAATTGGGTGTATTTGGAAAGAATTTTAAGAAAGCCACAAATGTCTGTAATTTGCTGCAGCTACTGGTATTTCAATCCTTTACAGCACTCCATACGCCCCGTGCCTCATGGAGCTGTGGGATACATCGTTTCTGGAACCCCAAAGCCACCTCTGCCACTTTCGTACAGGATTATTGGATAAGATGGTGCTTATTATCCCACTTGTACCACATAAATGCGCACTGCAGGTGCAGTCGCAATTTCTGCATGTTTACAGGCTTCACGACCAAAGGCAGGCCTCGGTGTTGAGAACCCCATTGTCCACGCTGGAGGCTTCATTCAGGTTCTCCATCAAAATAAAATCTAGGAGGCCACTGAGAAGCTGGTCATGGCTTGGCTGGGAATGAGACCTGTACTTTGGGAGATAACCCCTCTCGTCTTTTCTGGGGAGTTTACCGCCTTTCCTCAACTGCATTAGTCGCCTCCATTTGAGGCATGGGGGTCACACACAGAAAAGCCAGAGAGCTGAAATTTCAGACAGGAGAGAGTTAAGTCTCTTATCTCTGGCCTCCAGAAGAAATTCCTACTACAAGCCACAGTCCACTGATTTCCGGCTTTCTTGCCCAATGCCCTATTTTTACTCTCCACTCTAGAGTACCATGACAGCTTTTTCCTTGTCACTGACACATTTCCTGCCATTTTCACTATGACATTTCTCTCCTCTCCAACGACATTTCAAACAGCTCGCTTCCTCGGGTTGCACTGCTCTTACTCTAAAACGTTACTCCTCCCCTCTGCGTTCCCGTGGCCCACTTCGAGCGGCCGTTACGCAAGCTTTCTGTTTGCCCGATTTGCATGACTTGATGCAGGTGCATCTGCAGCCAACGTAGGTGCTTCCCGGACAAGCCAGCTATATCAATGATGAGAATGAGAAGCCTGGGGCCCTATTCATCAACAGCACTTTGGATTTGCTCTTCAACAAAGGCTATATGGATGGCTGTCAGAGACCAGGCAGCGGAGCACTCAATTACCTAAAATCAAACATAAATGCACCATCATTGTTCTTTTCATTGCCAGCTGTGGTCTTTGCCCTCTCATCCAGCTTGTTACATAAACCTTCACTCTCTCTCTGGGCTGCAAAAAAACACTTAAGACTGCAGTTGAATCGAATTTTGACTGACATTCTGACTGATCATCTTTCACAAATTTCAAGGAGAATTGGGAATGAGCATTCTTTCTCCACCCCAGAAACTATGCTTTGACCCAAGAGCTGAAGACGAAGTGTTGACCATAAGATCCTGCATACACTTAGTGATCCACAGTAATCAATAATTCTCCATTATTCTGTTCTCCTAGTAGGAAGGTTAGGTGGGGAAATGTCATATGCTTTTTGTGGACAGCAGCAGAGCTCTCTGACTTGAACAGAGCCTGTGAGTCACCTTGTATGAGTGAAAATGTGAATAATGAAAATATCTCCTGGCAAACAAAACAAATGTGAAATCTCAGAAATGTGTACAGCACATCATTTGTGCTTCGTGCAATCAATTTACAAAAGCTACTAACTTTGTGAAGCCCAACTACTACATCTTCTCAGCATCTTCATTACAGCAGCAGCCAGAATTAACAGCAGCAGCAGGTTAGAAAGCAGTAGATTCAACCACAGATATACGTATTCAGACAAAGTCATACATTTTACAATTTGATGCTACACAAATTATAAATATCTGGGTTGTAAATTCACCTATGTGCGATATCGACATGAGTACATAACGTATGTACAGCAAAATGCCCAAAACAGCAAAAAGCTGAGTCTAATAAACGTGCCAAAGGCGTGCATCTCTGTCATAGCTAAAAATATGCATCTATCATACTGTTTACCCAGTGCAGGGCCACTCTGAGCCTAGGGTCTGTCCCAGGAAACACAGGGCAGAGGGCACAGACCTCCCTGGATGGGACACCTGTCCATCACAGGGTACACAAACCAATTTACCTAACTGCGTGTTTTTGGACTGTGGTAGGAAACCCAGACAGAAACACAGGGAAAACAAACTCCCAGAACAAAAACAAAAAACAAAAATAGTCAGCTGGGATTTGAATCTCCAAGCTGGCAATTGTGAAGCCAGGGGGACCTATGGAGGCACCCACGACCAAAACTAGATTTGGCAAATAGGCACAAGGTGGGACGTATTTCACACATTCATACCCACAGCCATGGGTACAGAATTAAATCTGGTTTGCCCGTGTCAGAAAATAACCTCACATGTTCTGCATGCATCAGAGACAAAGTCTCTGTTTTAAAAAGAGTGTTTGTGTGCTTGACACTGATTCATTAAGGACCCCACCTGAATCTTAGAGTGTGACAATGTAAACAAAGGTGTCGTTGTCCTGACTGTGAGAATCAGTCTGTGCATGTACCTGGCATATGTCTAAAGAAAACACAATTGACAACATACATACAGTATTTCACCAGTGATGAAATAACAGCTGAACGCTGTAAAATAGAAACTAAGTTTTGTCTGACCCTGATTTTTTTTAATCAAAATTAAGGTGTGCAGGCAACCAGGAGAGGCTTTAGGCCACCTGAAGTAGTATCTCAAGCAAATCGTGGGGGGTCCAGTTAAAATGGGCCTACTGATAAGGCATCATCCAACAACATCACAACAGTGCAATTGGTCGCTTGTCCATGCTAAGGAAATAAGCACTGCAAATGCAGGCTGGATGGCCTTTTTTCATGCCTGGGACCTGCCATGCCCTATTAAAGGAAAGGGAGTCACACTGTGTGATATGCAAAACATTTCCTCTAAAAAAAAACAAAAAAAGGTGTGAATCAGTCATGAGTCACAGCAAAACAATCAGCAGAAGATGCAGAGCAGTGGCTTAATTTCACCCTCGATTTTCAAATGTAACAATTACATCTTTTCTTATGTGTTCTTAAGTGTTTTTTTTTACTTGTATTACTTTTCATTAAGGATGATATTTAAGGAAGTTTAAAGGCAGTCCATAAGCAAACCACTACCCCTGAACAAAAAAAAATATTATAAATTCAAAGACCAAGCAAGCCACCAAAATTGTCATACATCAGCTAAGCATCCTACGTCCATGCCACCTCTGTTTGTTTCCTGTCTGTGACATCATAGCCTGTGCCTGTGATGTCATTATCAGCAACCAGGCAACTGTAGCGGAGATAATGGCTACACAACCATATCCCTTCACCAACCAAAACAGTCAAGGATGGCACCCTAATCCTTGTGTTAAGCAGCCCCGTGCACAGAAGCCAATGGTAAACATTCACACATTACCAAAGCCATTTATCTACTGATTTACAGTTGCATTGTATCTGACTTACATGCATGGTGACTCAGCTCACAGTTTCACACTTTTAACTTTTCACATGACTATTTATTAACTGACTCGAACCTAAATACAGAAATAACATATGATTGCACGGACAGAGAATCACGGTAAAAATATAACCCTGCCATGCTTTCTTGCATTATTTGGGTCAATATTACCTGAATTTACTTTTATTAAAAGGGCCTTATTAACGCACAGTTTGTACTCTTTTGACACTAAAGAGTATTCTGAAGACTCTCTTTACCTATTACCTATTAATATTGTACTAAGACGGACAGTTTCGGCACTGACAGAAATAAACAGGAATTACTGCAGCCAGACTCGCTTAACAACAGCAATGTTTACTGCGGTAAGAATCTAGATCAGATGCAACTTTTTGCCTTTTCAAGTCAGTAAAACGCAGATTCATACAACTCCCCGGGGGCATTTTTCCATCTCATAGGCAGCATTTTCTCTCTCCACGGATTCCTGGGAACTGGAGAAAGGTAAGCCTAAAGACATGAAGGTAATTCTATTTTTTAAGGGATTAGCATCACTTCGGCTTAACAAGTGGAACTCGCTATGTGACCGAGGCCGAACGGCAGTGTGCGCGGCGGGGCGCTAATCGCGCTGAAATGCAGCATTGGCCGCTACGTACTTTCGCTGGCCGCAGCCTGGCACGGGGGCACTGGCGTGACCTCAAGCGTGTGCCATTCAGCCTTGAAAAACATTTATGGACCATGTTCTTCATGCCAAGTTTGAATTGCTCGTCAGGGATCCAGGCGTGCCACCTTTCTGACACCCAGCTCCTTGGAGGAGCGGGTGAGGGCCAGTCAAATGCACATCAATCAGGAATACGGGAGTAACCAACTTAAGGCCCACACAAGAACATTAGCCGAGTAAAATACATGTCCGGTTCTTAATCAAATGCATTCTTCCTCTTTCTCAAAAGACAAATAACGTGTGTTTATATATAGACATTATAAATATTTCTATTAGCACTACACATTTAAATAGATTAAACAATTTTATTGTAATAAATGTCAAATGAATATGGAAAACCACTGCTTAAAATGCTGCCAGCATTCCTGCCCCCCGCAAATTCTACTCGCAGGGGTCAGAACTAGACCCAGGGGAGGTACAGAACCGGAACTGTCAATAGCTGGGGAGTCTTGCACTCGATCCAGAATCCAGCGTTTTTCTCCATCAAATGCTGCCTTCATGATTAAGGTAGTCCTGGGCAAATAATCGTATGTCTTCCAAAAATTTCAGTGCTTATGTTCCATCAAACTGTTACCATGTGCAAACATTCTCCATAAAACATGACAGCGTGACAGAAAAACTACTCTGCTAAAAAATGCATATGTTATTCTGGTCCACATATGTGCATTCCTTTATAAAACAAACAGGTGACAACTGATTTATGAAATTAGACTGTTCATTTCTGCTTGACAAATTTCCAGGTTTCAAGAAAATCTGAAAATGCTTGAAAAACCTCTGTATAAATATATAATGTCATATTTGGAAGCCATAAGAAAATTAAAAAAAGGGGTCATTATGTAAATGCAGGTCTGTGAATTATTACCTCACAGAAGAATGTTCCTTTGCAGGTTTACCATAGAAACCTTTGAACTCTGTACTTTATACACGTTGTATGCTTTATACACTTTGCGGACTTAAATCAATAATTCTACATTAAAAAATTAATCATTACATTTTGCTTTTTTTGGACTATTTAATTGAACATGATACGGACACTTCAAGAACCAACGGGAAGGCAGTGTCTTTATTAAATTTCACTTATTTGACAGCTTGTTTTTTGTCTTTTTTTTAAAGAATCATTAAATTGTCACAGGCAATTGTTGCCAGTAAATTAAAATTTCCATGCCACGTGGCTCCTTAGTGTGTCTGTACATCTGCTGGGATGTCTGCAGGGGGAATAATTGTCATCAGCTGCTGTTTTCATTTGGTGGAAACCTCTATTTAGGTATAACAGCATTATTGGACCACGAGAATACTTTAATAACCAACAACTAGCAGTAATGCGATTATGTTGGAAACCCACTTGGCAGAGGATCTTCTCTGACAATTTCCATGTCAAGCAAATGTTGTGATAAACATCTCCGGTTATCTCTTTATACGATGTCATAAATTCCCAAGCAAAACTGTTAACCTTGAGGATGGTAGACGCCAGCTTTGGGGCTGTTTGACATGCATCATGAAGAGAAGAGCACATACTGAAATGCTGCAACACCAAACACTTGCATGCATGACTTTTGAAATCCACATCACTACCCTGCTTTTACTTTTTACTAGTGTAATATATATGCGTACATATATACATATACACGGGGGTTGGACGTAACAACGGAAATACCTAGCAATAGATAAATATAAATCCGAACAGATTCTGGTCATCTACTTCACACTTTGCTGCTGTTCAGCATTGTTCAGATCTGATGACTGATTCAGCTTCATCCTGCTGTTCAAAAGCCACTCTTGAATTTGCTTAGCCATTATCAGATTGGAATATAGCAACAGAATGAGGGAGCAGTGTTTGTACCCCATGGGGCATATGGTCCATGCGAAGGCTGCCCATACCATTACGGATTCCTCACATTGTGGGATGAAGGCATCTCTTACTTTTTCCAAATATATCAACAATTTTCTCATTATTTAATTTCCCATTAAATGCGTTTTGGGAGGCCTGGAAATGTCGTCCATTCTTACTCTCTAACAATGTAGTTTATTTTTGATATGCTGTAATTTTTTTAGACCTTACCCCTAGACATAAATGAATTTAGCCGTTCTTGTAACAGAAAATAATCGCATCGGAGGTTCGACCTCTTTAGAGCTCTTATGTTTGCCTTGTGTTACTTTGAAAACTCACATATTGATATGGTGACTGTCAGACCTCTTCTACAGCACATTTTGCTAATTCAGCTTAATGTTTCTCACCTTTGTAGCTTCGTTTGTCATTGTGATTGTTACATTAAAGTCAAAGTCCTTTTCAAGTGCTGGTGCCATTATTTTGCCAACCCCTCAGCATGCATGTGTTTCGTATACACACATTGTAATTACGAGCCAAGGACTCAAAACTGTAATCTAAAGAAACTATAATAATAATTAAAACATAACAATAATAACAATAACAATGCTGACTGCTAAGTAGAGGTTGACCGATATGGGTTTTTCTATAGCCAATGCCGATATTTAGAACTCAGGGTCGGTCAATAGCTGATATATGCTGCAGACATTTTTGTCTATGATTGGACATTTTCCCCTCTATTTGCATGGCAAAATATCACACTAATAAAGGATATACAACATTTCTCAACTTAACATTTATTGAAAACTGACTTAGAACATTGCCCTGCGATGGGCTGGCCCCCCATCCTGGGTTGTTCCCTGCCTCGTGCCCGTAGCTTCCGGGATAGGCTCCGGACCCCCCGCGACCCTGAACAGGATAAGTGGGTTGGAAAATGGATGGATGGATGGACTTAGAACATAATTGTAAACCTGAAAGGCTCCTTTGCTTGGCCAAATAGTTAATTTCTTCTTGTGCTTTGGCTTCCGTGATTGAAAGACTCATCCAGCTGTTTCACATTAACATTAGTGATACAAGCATGATTATAGGAGACTGACCAATCAGCAGACAGCAAGAGTTTAAGTGAAATTCAGGTCCTTTTAATTGAAATGGCAGTTTACAAATTCTGTCCTAGCTCAAAGTGTCCGGGATGACATGGATTATCCGGTCACCCTAAATATAAACAAACTATATAAACTTAAATAAATGCACGAAACTTCTCTGTCAGAATCAATGATGGTTTTAATACCCATCCATAACGTTACATGTGACTGGTTGAAAGCTAGCTATCATTACGCCAGTTCCTGATGGTTCTATAGGCTATTCGCATTTCTTTCAAAGCAACATTTAATAGCAAACCAGTTAAATATATAGGTCTTTGAAAGATCAGGGGCCAGTTGCACAAAACAGCTTAAGTTTTCCCCTTAAGCATGATACTGCCAATGATGAAATTAAACATATTTTGCATCCGATGAATATAAATAAAATAAAATTAAAAGCCGGATTTCCACCGGTGTAAGGTGACCAGATAATCCATGTCATCCCGGACTCTTTGAACTACTTTAAACCTGAAAGGCTTCTGTGCTCGGCTAAATAGTTCAGTTCTTCTTGCGCTTTGACTGGTTTCTTTCCTTGATTGAAAGACGCATCCAGCCGTTTTGCATTAACATTGGTGATTACTAATGTATGATTACATGAGACTGACCAATCAGCACACAGCAAGAATGCAGCGCTTAAGTGAAATCCAGGTCCTTTTGATTGAAATGGTAGTTTACAAATCCTGTCTTAGCTTAAAGTGTCCGAGATGACATGGATTATCTGGTCACCCTACACCGGTGGCAACTTAGAAGTTACGCAAAAGTACAGAAACAGAGAAGCAGGTGACCAAAACCTGAACAGATGGATTTATTTTGTATCTCAGTTACATTAAATGCATTGATGAATGCCTTTTTCTGCATGTCTTCATATTTCTGCATCAAATATTCGATCAAATAACCAATATAATTCTGTCTTGTGAAACTTACCAGTGTTAGCCAGATTAAATAATGAATTACAAACATGCTGCAGGCCGATAGGAATAAAATTGTAAATCCACTGTCGGTCAAATCTATATTGCTAGATCAACTGATCATGATCGTATCCAGTCACGGAATTCTCGGGATGCATTCATTTTCTTCATATAAGGCCATACACGGTACGTCACAGTTAAGGTACAGTCAGAGGTACCTTAAGTTATTCTCCTCACTTTGGTTCTTAAAGTCTTTTGTGCAACCGCTAAGGGAACTTTAAGGGATTGCTTTAGTATAAGACCAAGTTGAGAAAAACTTAAATACTTAAGTGAACATTTTAAGGAAACCTTAAGGCGGACATTTAAGGATGTTTTGTGCAACCAACTTTATTTTATGGAAATCTTAACTGTAGGTGTTTTGTGAAGGTGTTTCAGAATTTAAGCCGTACCGTTCTCTCCCAGGACTCTTATGAAAGTTCTGGCTGGGGTTCTGCACAAGCATTCCACAGTGTTCCACAGCAACAATAACACTGGGCTGCCCGCAGACGTGCCAGTCTGTATATTGGTGCACTACAATCAGATATCGGCTGATGTCGATACATTGAAAAATACCAAATATCGGCCCGATATATCGGCCGACCAATACTGCTAAGTACAGTCAAAGATGGTAGTACAATGGTTCTATTATGGCTAGTGAACAGAGCATCACATTGTGTGCATATTGTCCCATTATTTAAAAAAAATAAAATAAATAAACTAATCAAGATGATCCATGTATTTCAGAGTGAATAAGCCTGATTATACACAGAAAAGCAATAAAGGACAAGATTATAATAATAATCCAGGATGTTCTCTGCTTTGTTATTTAGTGATAGAAATTGCTCAAGTGTCTTCCAAAAGGAGCAGTTAGACTTATCTAGGTGCCACAACAGGAAGACTGCTGTAATGAAATTCATAGAACAATGACAAAAAAATGAATATTGTTATAAAAGGAGAGAAAAAAACTTTTTACATATTTCTAATTTAACCTCCATGCAACCTTTTATTGTGGTTAAGCATATAACACAATGTTTAATCACCTTAAGTGTTACTTTCAACATGCCTGCGTACAATCATTCAAATGTACATTCATGTCCCCTGGATATCAAGGACACCTTGAATTCACTGTAAGCGGCAACAAACACAGCAGCTGAAATGTTTACACATAAAGATAAACAGCGGCCGAAGTGTATCTGACTTTATCTCTGGTAGATATTACCGATAGGTGTTTTCGCTTTTTGTCTCAGAGAAGACAAGAAAAACTAGCTATTATGGGTTTCGTTAAACATGCCTTTTGTGATTTTTATCATTGGGGTAAAAAAGAAAAAAAAAAAAAAAAACTTGTCCTATTTTCTATTACAGCGCATCATATGACTGCACTAAGGTGCCAAAAGTGAGCCTTTCACTGCAGCTCCACCCCCTCTTCCTCCCACTCTTCTTAAGGGACTTCTCTTGGGGCTGTGTTTGACATGCATCATGAAGTGAAGAACACACATGCTGAAATGCTAAAATGTCCTAAAATGCATTTGCTTATACCACATAAATTAGGTACTAGAATAGGGTCATAAAGCCTCAGTAACCAGCATATTATGCCTTCATAAGCACTACATAAACCACAAGAGATGCACCCTGTTCAAACTGCGTTCCCCAGTAAAAGTCACGGTACAAGCCAGACATATAGCTAAAACTGACTTCACAGTAAAAATTGACAGTGAGCCAGGTTATGAATGTGTGACTCAAACTGTACACATCGCATTATATTCAATGCAATTAAATGCTATTAATGGCCAAATGTGTTGTACTGAAGTGAACTGAAGTCCTTCACATGTTTGCAGTTCTCAGAAAGGGACAGGTTCATGTTTCTGTGAGCTACTTCCAGGAGCAGATGGCCAGATGGCAATAAAGCAGCGCAGTTAAACTTCTGAAGAAAGAAAAAAACATTTAAATAAAGAAATCCTTTGTAAACATACGTATCACTCACTGCACCTCTGACACACATTTCCTCTGCGTTGCTGAACCGTTCATTTTCAATTGTAAAATATGCAAGAAATAAAAGGTAAGCAATGAATAAAAAATAATGTCCATTTTTATTACCCCTGAGGGTCTGTAGTAAAATGCAACCCACTCTGAAAAATGATATAATTCGTGTCCCTGTAAAATCAATGAAATACCAAAGGCTGAAGAAACATCTTAACCTGGTGACGGCAGTATGACAAAAACTAAACATAAACAAATCTCAAACACATGATATTAAATATGTTTCTTTATAATATTTACTTCACTTTTACCCTGCAGAATGCTATGGCCTCCTCTAAAATACCTTGACAAACACATAAACCAGAAGTGTGACATCACACAGCTGTTACAGATGTTTCAGAATGTTTGTTGAGATTTTGAGTGGACGAAGCCTGTTATTCCAGCATTATGTCACTTCATCCGATATAGCCTGGCCCATCAAAATCAGGCATGCCTCATTTACAATTTATAACTCAACCAACTGTCAATAACAGGAAAAGGGATTACAGCAAATCCATGGTTCAGGAGCTGCATACCACTGAGGTCAATGGGAAGAACTCAAAGGGGATGACCTAACCCATGTTTCCTTACCGCAACTAGCCAGCAAACAAACGCTTAACACTGGCCTTTATGAACTGCACATGTTCCTCTTACATCTTTTTAAGACACAAAAATGTTACAGTATGTGCTGGAAGCTGTGCTTAAATACATCAGCATATGCTTCCTGAAGATTAGCTTCTTGACATATAAGTATTGGTATGTAGGCTGAGTTAGGAATATTAATCTGAGCCCTCAAAAGTGTCCTCTGTTTACTTCTACTCCAAATAAATCTCCGAGCCAAACTTCCACACTATTGTACCCTTCTTCCTCTCTCAAAAAATGCCCACTGCAGGTTTTTAATTGTACCTTGCATGTCCAAGATTTTAGAGCAAGCTGGCCACAGTGAAGCTATGCATCTCACAGATCACCAATTGCACACAGGGCTGAAAACTGTAAGGTCAGAGCACCATGGTCTCTCCACATCAAACAAATATTCAAACTCATGTTCCCCTAATTCCAGGAGGAAAAAAAAGTCACACAAATCCTCAGTCCCAGTGACGGCAAAATTCCATGGTTTTTCTAGATTATTTTGTTGGGTTAGTAGACTAAATATACAGTGTCACTGTGTTTCAGTGCACAATATTTGTAAATGACTGCACAAACCATAAACTATACTCACAGCAGTGAAAAATGAAGCCAAACTGGCAAACAATATACTCATTACTCCCCTCCTAGAACTTCAGCAATACTTTTTGCTAATGAAAAACCTGAAAAATATAAAATGTTGTTCGACGGAAAAGAAAAGCACCTTTGACCATCTGATTAAAATCAGTATTGAATGTAGTGGAACACTAGCAACAGCAGAAAAACAACTGCAATGACAAAAATGGGTAAACGATACAGTAATCAATACAAAATGGCCACAAAAACAACAATGCACAAAAGGTTTTTAAATGCACCCGAAGTGTACTATCATGCGTTTTGATTGCCATTGCTCCCTTTAGATGATTGTTTCCCTACAGTTTTTACACAATGATGTACACTGGGTGGAAGAATAATCCTAACACAATACTTATTCTGTGAACGTACTTCAAGTTAATAAAAAATAATAATAATGCAAAAAATAATTATAAAACTACTATTTTTGACACAAGCTGGTGATTATATTGCATCAAATAAGTACACACTGGATCAATATATTAAAGAATGCATCCTTTGAAGCCCAGAAACTCATTTCATGCCTGCTGTTATCCTGATAAGCCTTGTGTTTGTGAAGGAGGAAAAATGTCATTCTCTGCCTGGACAGGTATATGACGGTTGCTCTAATTACGTGCATAGCAGTGGGTAACCCTAGACAGCAGTGACTTTATCTTAGTTAATAAAACATCATGATTTCTACCAGATGGCACGCTTGTGTTGCACTAAATACTACATGACCCGTTTCACCTCGAACAGTTGCCATGTTTACATGTGATTTTTTTCTGGTCTTTTTTCCCCCTCCTTATTTCCAAGGACAGTGAGTTCATTATTTTTCTTATAGAGGCAAGTAGCTGGATCTGAATTGCGCTCGGTCGAATGGCACAGGGAAAAACAACAGCGTTCCTCTGCTCTGTAAGAAGATCCAAAGTACGCCAGTGCAGCATTAGCATGTGAGGAAACACTGAGACGCTAAGCTACAAACGCAGCTTCATCCGTACTCCTCCTAAGCGCATCGTCGACGTCGTCGTCAACCAATACCGCAGAGCAGTGAAAATGTTCTCCTTAAGCTATTTTTAATGAGGAACAACAAAAAGCACCTACACCCACCTACCCACCCAGGCCTCAGCCGCTTACAGCTTCATAAATGCACGACAGGCTGGATCAGCAGTGGTCTGTCTGCTGAAGAGCACTGGGCCTCTGAGGTAATTTAAGAAGTGTGCTTAACAGTCAAGAAGAAAATGGGGGGGGGAACAAGTTTTACATTTAGGACAACTTTGAGGTAATGCAGTTGTTTATAAAGACTGAGACTTAGGAAGACCTAGTGACCTTTACGTCAGTCACGCCAGACGTATTTTGCTTTCATGCCACATATCTTGAAGATTTGTTTGAAGACTGCAGGTGAAAACAACCCCCCCCACCCCCGCCCTCGTCGTCCTGCTCGTCAGTCTTAGTTGATGGACCTAATTGAAATCCTTTCACGCTGGGATCATGTCAGACAGTACAGACCTGTCAGATGTAAGTGCTGCCTGAGGCAGTACACATGTTTTTATGATCGCCCCCCACCATTAAGTACTGCACTACCAAGAGACTTTTTAATTAATCATCTTTTTCCCCACAATGGAAGCATTGCATGAGAAGGATAAAGCTGGACCAAGGAGAAGGGTCCCAACAGTCTATTAGTGGAGAGACACTAGGCCTGAATAATTTTGTAAGGGACTCTAATGGTCACTGTGCCTAGTTACTAATTTTAACAAAGTTGTAATGATAAAAGATTAATAATATTTATTTGCATTAGCAGCTAAACAAATGCAAATCAGAGGATGTTTACTGTGCCTGTACACCATGTTCTTTAGGAGTGTCATAACTGCGTCACCCCCATCAGCAGAGCCACAATACCCAGGCGGACACGTGAAGACCAAGTCATACAAAGCACAGGTTATATGTAAGTTACAAAAAATGTATGTACTGAATACATGAGTCACAACATTTGATGTTAGCAGCGACACTGCATCGCTGCGACTCGCCATCTGTAACAATAGGGCTTTCTCAGTAGGGCGAGAGGGGAACAGGACCTGGTATGTACCGCTGTCAGCTTGGACGACCCCAACCGTGTGCAGCCGCGGCTCAGGCCTGGGGAGGGCCATGAGGCCTGTGGACAGCACGGACTCCAGCATTTAAATTTATCACCCATTTGATATGCGTGACTAATTTCACTGTCAGCCCCCCCGCCTGGGGGACAGAAAGGGGAGGGGTGATCAGAAAGCTATGACCTGGCTTGGGAAGGCTGCTCCTCAAGCGGGCCTGAAGCTTGCTGTCTCTGGGTCTGTTTGCTCGCCGCAGGCCTCCTGAAGACCAGAAGAACGCTGATGTTTGCCCAGACTCTCCCGTGATTTTCCCACCTTTTTTCCCCCACTAGGCTATTTATTTATTTCCATTCAAACTGATTCTGAGTCGTACGTATGAGGCAGCTCTACATAAGGAACTTCGCAGTAATAATAATAATAATAACAACAACAATACCCATAATAAATAAGAGAAACTTTTAGTTATCTACTTTTCTTCTAAGCAGCGAATGAGCCCAAAACATCATGTCCAGATAACATGCTGCAATAAAGTACTGGAAACAGATTCTTGCACTCTGCAGGTTTTACATATTGTTGCGAAAATAGTTAATCAGATAACATTTAATCTGGTCGTTGTTCTTGTCATGCACAGACAGCAAGTAATTTTTCTGAAAAATAAGGCTTGACTAGCAAAAAATAATGACCTCTATTTTAAGGAGACAATACTAAAAACTCAGTACTTGTCTGTCAAAAGTAATTTAAACTTAAGTCCTCTGTAAAGAAAAATCCATATAACCCGAATAAATGGAAATTATACTCTGAGGATCTGGTTCAGCCTTTATTTGCAATCCCAGATTGAAGAGTCACTTTGCTGGTACAAAAAGAAAAGAGTTTTAAGGAAGACTTTAGAGACTCATTTCTTTCATTTTGTCTACCATCACTTGGCATCCGTGGTGTGGCGGATTCAATTTTATGCACCTCAGCATCTCTTTGCTGGGGTCACACAGTAGTTGCCCATCTGGAAATGAAACAGGCAAAGACACATCTGACGAAAAATGACGGCTTTTCTTTCAAGCCACTGCATCTGGTGGATGGACTGATTACAGTACAGAGGCACAGACGAGTGAAGTGCACTGAGCAGGGGGGGGCGAAGGCCCTGGTAGCACTGTCCTAAATACCATATCTGTATCCTCACACTACCCATATTATGCATAGAAAAACAGACATATCATGTCAGTCTAAAATCTAGCAAAACATAAAGAATAGGCTAGAACAAAAATAAAATGTGATAATGTGAATGAATTATAAAGCATCACCTCATTTTAACTGACACACTAAGGTGCAAGATAGTTTACTTTTTAAAAGGGCAGAACATTTTTTAAAAGAAATTACCGAGCGTGTCAGTGTGTGACCAAAAGTCACATTTGACACCATTTGAAAGCAAGTGGCTCGAAAGGAAGGAAACGTTCTAAACTTTGCAGAGCCTCTAACAACCAAAAAAGAAAAGCGGTCCCTGTGTAATAATGAAACTAACATCTCATATCACTCATAACAGGGTACCTGTGTGATGCACTCTTGATTTCTGAAAAATGTTAGGCATGAAAAAGCGCCAGCGCATGTACAAAAACAGCAAAACCACTAAAACCTCTCACATCTCTCTGAGACACTTTGAGGGGAAAAATATTTCTACATTATTTTACATAACATTTATTGTTTAGCTGGTGAAAAAAAAAAACAATTCTGCATCACAAACTGCTTCAGTTTTGTTAAACGGATTGTGCAGTTTGCAACTAACATTAAAAACCTAGGGAATAAAGAACTGACCAGGATTTGGTTTGGATTAAAGATGTGGATTAAAGTTAACCAATTACCGAGACAAGAGACCCATCGTTAATCACCTTGTTAGTGTTTGTGCTACGCTGTGCCAGAGGTGGTTATTCGAAACATGACCTGGTCCTATAGGTTTCTCAACTACGTTTAATCAAGTACTCTTCCACAAGGAAAAAAAATCCTAACCCTTTATTCATGCTCTGCATGCTAAATCAGCTCATTTGCATTGCCGTTTACCTGTGCATATCCCACCTACAACAAACTTTACCAAATCAGTGAAGGGATTCGGTCGTAATATTACAAATATTACATAATTGTACAATATTATTGTACAATTAAAAGAAGGAAATCTTATAAAGGCCCATGTTACACAGACGGAGTGTCTTTGCCCTGAACTTAACCTGGCTTTGGACTTCAGTCAGTACTTTCTACCGGTGCCGCCTTTTCCTTACCTGCCTCTTGACACGAACGCAACCCAGTTCTACCCTGCTTTTAACGACTACCACTGCCTTCAACGATTGCAGAAAAAAAGCGATAACATCGTTGAAAAAATGTTTACATTCCCCACCCCCCCCCACCCCCCCCGACTGTGGGCTAAAGTGTGGATGCGAGGCATCTGCATTTCAACAGACGCAGATGGTTGGTAATATGCAAATGTGAGCAATTAGTTGTTTTTTTTCCCCTCCTTTCTCCTCCTCTGCCTAGCAGTAAAAAAAAAAAAACTATTACCAAATATAATGAGCACTTAATGGAATACCCACGAGTCAGCTTCTCAGTAGGTGCTGGCAGAGCCTGTGAAGTATTTGGCCGCAGGTTGTGCTAAGAGCACAGCCCATATGCCCCAGAGGAGCACAGCTCTTATTTAGCAGGAGTCTCGCTGAAGCAGGTTCCGTCAAAGTAACGGCCCACTTGCAGGCAGCGGACACTCACCCCTCTGCCAAGTTACCTAATTAGCACGCCGCTATCTCTCTCAGCACCACTGATGCAGCATTAAGAAGCAGACTCAGCCCTTGTACTCGCTTGATTGTCCATTTTTAGGATTTCTTTTCCGGAGCTGATTAATGCACGTTGTAACAAAAAAAATAGCTAATTAATTTCCCATGTTAGCAGTTGCTGCTCTTCAGTGGGACAGATAAAAACCACTTCCCTGCGATTCTTTTTCACTCATCAGATGCACTGATCTGTCCCGTGAGGAACATCTCCCTCCAGAAAACAAAGCTTTTTTTTGTTTTTGTTGCATTCCTAACACCTGCAGTAACATCCATACATCTTGCCCAAATTAAAACAATCCACCGTTTCTTCTTTTTATTTTCGGAAAATGCATTAACAGTGGCAATAATCTAAGAAGAGCTACGGAATATTTTTTTCAAGCTGAATGATAATTAATGATCATTCCAGCCCCTCTGCCAAATGCTGAAGCACCGTCACTCAACCTAAGTTAAACACAGAGGACAGAGCCAAGTTACTGCATAATCGAATGGAAAACTCAACACCGCAGCATCAGTACTGGTTTCCCACGCGAGAATATGAAAACTCGATGGAAAGCAGTTTATCGCAACACGTGCCGAATTTGTTAATTAAATAATATTCACTTTTCCTAAAGATGTAGCAGGCCTCAGACAATAACGACAAACATAACTCGCGAAGAGACCCGAGAGAAAACATGGCAGAAGTCTGTCCCGCTAATTATAAGAACAATGCTGATACAAAAAAAAAAGGAAGATCTTTCTGGGAAAAACATAGAAGAAACTTAAGTACAAGTAGTAATAACTTCCAGCAATAAAAGTTAATATATTTTTTCTGTGTGTTTTATAGAGAAACAGGGGAAAAGGTGAATATGTTGCCTTTGACATTTAAAGGCCATAAGATACTATCAAAAGTAGAAACCCTTCCTTACAGCAGTAGTGGTCTTATCTACACATGAAATACATAATGACAGCTTGTTTCTGCCTTGACACTCTGTGAGCATGTCGCTCGATCAGTAAGCACAGACTCCCAGACACATAGATAAGATTGCTGCATGTGATAGTTTTATTTTGCCAGCGTTTGTTGTTTCCACTGTGACACATGACAGGACAATGGGATTCAGTAAATCAAATGGTCCCTGCACTCATCCCAAACTTTGAATAACAAATTCAACGAACAACCCAGGGTGTAATGAACGCCTCGCTGTGACCATACGCCAGACACCTTTTCATGGGACAAAATACGATCTCCCTTTCCCTCGTACTTCTGCATCCTAAGACGTGCTTCTTAATTCTGTACTGTATGAAGTGTCGCCTGAGGATGCTTAGCTCAGTGAGTCATTATCATGGCAAACACACATTTCTGAGGATCAAGCCCTTGAATTTACCCCAACACTACTGTAACATCTACAGCCTTCATTTCAGCAATTTATCTTTAATTCTGAGTATTAATTATTTATAGTCATACCAAGTGTTTTCATACCACTCTACAAATACATATGCAAAGTAGCCTATGTGCATTGTGTATAAGACAGCAAAAGAGCGAGTCATTTTTATGAAATAAAAACAAATTCATCCTCATGTTACTGCCATGAGCCGTGGGCCTTTTGTGTTTATAGTCTCGATTAACAACAGGAACTGCTAACCTGCATACTTTTGATGTTTAAGATGTTGCCAATACTCTGTGATGTAAAACAAAAACAACTTACAACTGTCTTCAGTTTTTTTTTATTTATTCTTATGTCACTGTTAGGAGGAGTGAAACGTTTATAACGTTAAAACCACAAAAAATAAAAAAAACAACCCAGAGTGACTCCGTTCGGCAGCCTATCCTAACGGCATTCCTTTCTGCATTATCTGAATGGACTCACTCTGTCCAACTATGAATAGCAATGGTGCACAGATTCCTCAGTCAGCAGAAACAGACTGCAGTAAACGCCAGCACAGCTAGTCAGGCCGGGCCTGATTATTCCTACCTAATTAGCATTTTCTCTGTGGCATACTGCAGTCATGTCGAAATAGCAAACCTATTTTCTGAGGCCCAAGTCATGGTTAAAAAGGGGGGGGGGGGACTTGGAAAGAAGACAATTTTTGCAGGTTAAAATTCTACTTATATAAAATACATATATAAATCTATCGTACAGTTAATGAGGTATATATTGAAATGCAATGAAAAAGCTTCCTGTGTTTATTGTATGCTATTTTTAAAACATGGAAAATAGCTATGTTAACTGTACCTATAATGATTAATTTTAAGTTGTTATTGAGTAATATTATAAGCTAGTAGTGTTCAAATGTATGCAGTATGCATCTTTATAGAACCTGCTATGGCATTTTGACTCATAAGAAATATAAAATTTAGTGGCCTACCACCGAAATTAACAAAGGCCTCACCCAACCTCATTTTAGATGAATTTAGCAGCACAAGGTTTACAGTAATTACATAGCTTCATGTTATTTTTAGCCTGTTAAATCATCACTCTATGTGCTGAAATGAGCGAGTCTTGAAAGCTGGCGGATGAGACTTCAAAATGGTTAAAAAATGATCCGGGACCTCTAAGCCATCCACTGCTTAACTTGCTCACTTCCCACACACTCAATCATTCTCAGCTCATTATCTAGTCAGCACATGCACAAAAGTGAACTCTTATATTGAGGAATGGAATTTCTGACAGTGGTTATATGCGGCCCTGCGTACAGACGAGAATGATTCATGACTCATGTCTTCTGTTCTCGAAAGTTGCCTTTATATTTACAGTGTGTATAAGCAGAGTGTGCCCTACGATGTATATTTTAATTCCACACTATTAAACTGTCAGAAACGACAACAATTATGTATAATTTGTAATTCCTGATGTCAATTATGTTATTATTCTTTCATAAAATAGTGTTAAAAATGCTCTTGGTTGGCATCATGAGGAAGGAGAAGAGGCAGGCCTGCCTGCAGTCCAAAGGAGAGCAAATCCTCACATGTTTTTTTTTTGTAGTGGAAACACAGGAGACTTGTAGATGCAAGAAAGTTGCCTTCATTTAATCCAATTAGTCACTGGAGGTAAGCCTCCTGTTCGCCGTAAACCACGAAAATGCCAACTGTTCGAAATTTCCTTCAACATGGACCAGTATCACTTCTCAATATGCCCTGGAGCTCAGAGCACTATTAAAACTAGGGAGTATTTTCCCTAGAATCCTAAATATGTCAGGTGGGAACATTACAATAAAAAGCATCTTAAGTTCAGGGACGTATAACGTTATGGCACTTTTACCTACTTGTTAATATCCATGACAGACATAACAAACATCAACCAACCATGTGCTCCATTCCCAATACGGCAAATGCCAGTGTGAAAATGTTTGGGAATTACAAACAAATTAAGACAAATAAAAATCTGTACGGTGCATTATTATTTTGATACTAAATCTGCTGGATAATTATTCTATTAAGATGTTAATAAACAAGAGAAATTCCCAGAGAAGGTGTAATTATCTAGTGAAATGATTTTATCAACACATTAACATGTCATGCGGAACTTCCTGTCAAGTCAACCTGCAGACGACATGCCGCCGTTATTTTACCAGTCATTTACAAACTACACATGCGTGGTGAAAATTCAACCCCAAATGGTAGTACATGAATTTAAATGGTTTACATTTCTGTAAATTTTGTGCTGTTGACCATTTCTTGCTCAATAATACAAAAATACTAATTTCACAAAAATACAACAAACCAATGGCCTGATGAAAAACCTTTCATGTCATTAAATATTAACATTCCTTTCACGTTAGCGAAAATAAAAAAAATACACACACACCCACAAATATATAGGTGAGTAGTGTCTCTGTCCAACACATGCAAAAACAAAGGAAATTCTATATGCAGCTCTATATTCAAAAAGGACCAAGCATGATTAGAATGGCTATATCATGAGCACTAAGTACCTGGAAATTCTTGATGATTAAAATCCGGTACAAATGTACACTCAAACACATATCGGAATAAGCAGACAACAGATGACTCTATAACATGTCTGTTAAGCAGTGGTCACCAACAGGTTGACCACAAGCTACTAGCAGCCCACAGGGGGACAATGTGTAGCCTGCATAGCACTTTCTAGAATGGTGTATATTTGTATGTATATGTATTTTTGCATATGTATATTTGACTTTGTCTGACACTGTCTCATTCCCGCAGCTCCCCAGATTTTCCGCGTAAAAGTAGCTCCCACTGTAAATAAGACTGGAGATCCCTCCTGTTGCAAAGACTGCGGCCCCAACCCTAACCCTCCTTTCACATGCACCATCTTCATAAAGCTCGAATGATGCACGTTTGGTCATGCCAAGCCTCTGTGTCATGACGCAAATCTTCATACAGAGTCCAATGCCCCCTTATCTCCCGCAACTTATGAATAAGTTAACTGACACGAACCTCAAGATTATTCAGTAGGCACACATCAAACTCTTGCACTCAGAAACTTAAAGAGAGGATGCTTCAACAAAACAAAATGTAACTTTTTTTATCTGAGGGAGCCTTACACAACAAATATTACCATGGGCACTGCCTTCTGTATAACTTGTTTATAAGTATGAATTCTGGAAACATTTCTCATCAAATACAAACATCATATTTATTGTTTTCATATTAAGTTTCCAAAGTTCTCCAGCTTACCAACTCAATGAAACTTTTCATTTGAAGCTACGAAATGTTTCTGCAAATGTGGCAAGTCCAATATAACCTAAAGGTTAGTGTGTACAACAGAATAATTAGTGAGCTACTATTTGCAAGACTAAAAAATTCTTCCAGGTTTAGGTTCAGTACCACCAGCTATACCACAATGGAAAATGAACATGTACTTTGATTTATTATGAAGATCGTAACACAAAACTGAAAAAAATCATCACAGGGTATTATGTGTATCGTGGCCAGCTCATAAGATGGGCAACCACAAAGGCTGGGACACAGATGCTTGGCCATCAAAAGCAGCAAAAGAGAAAGGCTTTATTAACCAAACCACACACAATACATAGCTAGCCAGATGTTTCATAAGCACAATAAATACTGTATTTTCTTTTTTAGGTGCCCGTAAAGTGCTGAAAGCTGAATGCCCAGATCATGCTTGCAGTCTATTGCACAAAAAAACAAAAGGAATAACTACAGCCATGAATCACAGTTTAAGTATTTGTACTATGCGCCTATTCTTGGGAGTCATTTTACAACCTGATGATACTCCAATGTCAACATGCTAACGCATTAAACTCATACAAGGCCCATTCCTTGTGACATGTCCTACCAGAATTAAAAAATGCATTTATTATTTAATTCTAGAAGAGTCAAATTGGAATAAATTAGACCGATTGTGGCTTGTAATTCATCTAGATACTTTTTTGATACTCCCAAAAAGTGCTTGATCAAATAATACAAATAATGCATCTTCCACTGGGAGCCTCAGTGCTCAGAAATGACCTTTATTACCTTTTATTAAATGTGGCTTTGGCTGCTCATCCCCTATAGCATGCAGCAGTTTAGAAAGAATACAATACCTCTATAATTCAGGAAGTGTTATTCCTGAAGATGAGCTCTTCAAAATCCAACATAAGATTTAGTAAGACATAAATTAAGTAAAACAAAAAACAGTAAATTAAAGGCTTTATATTGGAAACATATTTCAATTATAAAGCTTTGACACTGTTTCAACAAAGGTGTTATTAAGGGCTTGCACAATAGGGCAAAATTCTTCATGTATTTCTCAGACCTAAACACGTACGGAACATCATGGCATTTGCTTTCATGTTTAACAAACATGCCCTGCAATATTTTTTCCATAATGCCAACTGAAATTATAGTAAAAGTATAGTGAAAGTAAAGAAATACAACGTGCTTTGTGTTTAATTAAATAAATGAAAACAAACCCACGTTTTTCTCTACTGGGCAAAGACCACTCGAGTTTTTATTTTTACTTTAGGTGCAAACTGAGCATTTTTTTTCCCGTTGCGCAGTGAGAAAGATGGACATAATTGCTTCTTCAACCTATCGCTACGGAGAACTACTGTTTGTACGCATGCGCAGAAACAACAGGGTTTCGCTGCGAAGTGAGCGCCAGAATGCCCTATGCAGCGAACCTTCGACCCTCTATTTCACTAGTGCTAAAGAAACTTCCTTGTGTTGCCTGTAGCTTTATTTAACCCAGGTAACACATCATGTCGTACTGTACTTTGAAATCAATTTTAATCATGTTAGTATTCATAAAGATTGCTATATATAGCTGCTATAAGTATCCATAGTACAACATCAAAGCATACACTGATATACGACTGTTAGTTTATTATAAAGATAAGCATAACCTAAAATCGTTTTACATAAAATTTTATATTTAATATTTTAGCAATAATCTCATTTACCGACTCTGGGCCCACGTTCATATCCCGTAGCGTAAGAATTGCTTAACAGTAAGCCTAATTTGTTACAGGCGTACAAACGCTAAGTAAGTTGTAAGTGTAACTTGCAATTTTTCTGGGGGTGTTCTTAAACGAGATCACCATCTTACCTTTACATTTATTTATCAGACTTATTTTTTCTTAAAGTGAGTACAGTCCAAAATTGATCTCATAATATAAGATAAAATAGGACGGTACGACAGGTGCAACTTTAGTCGCACTGAGTTTTTCGCCCGTTGGGCGGATCCTGGCCAGAGAATGCCAAGCTACAAACAAGATCGATATGTTCGGCGACCATTTTACATAAATAATAAGCTCTGCAAACTGACCTGGACAGGATCATCTGCAAAGCAGGAACATAACATCAACCACGTGAAAAAAAAGTACCGTCGCGGCCAAGGGATTTCAGTGTGTCAGTCCAAAGCGATTCGTGCACGTTTGAAGTAACACCTAAGCAGTTCGATCTGAAATAATAAAAGAAAAGAATCCGACGAAAGTATAACATTCGGAAATATACGCGCGTCCAATCTGCATGTTTAGCAGCACAAGCGCGTAACCTGACCTGTTTTAACTACAGTGTGAACTCAGAGCTCATTTCATTACGTACTGTGACTGGAAAGATGGTATATAATGCCTAGATGGGCTACATGATACGGTGACGGCGCTTGTATCATTGTCCTTGAGGAGCTGGGAGGTGCTAACGCCTTGGTCTGATTTCTAAAAAGTACAATTTAAGTAGCCAGTTGTTTTGAGCCGCACACGAGAAATGGAAGCCGGCGCTAATTTATACCACAAAGACTGAGTTAAACGTCACGATTAAACGTTTCTAAAATTAGTCACATTACTGTAAGGCTGAATGCATAAACTGTTCTTGGTATCCAGAAACCAGCATTGCATCTGAAGAAATCAGACCTGTACATGACATTTATGTACATCTAAGGTCCGATGAGGGCTGAGACTCGGAAGTGGCAAAACATTCATGAAAACTGTTCAGACTACATAACTGTATAATTAGAGCGGGGATACATCACATTAAGCAGCTAACTTTTTTTTTGCACTTCACGCAAACATGCGTTTTAGCTACACGTGTAGTTAAAGTACGCTACAAGTGAATCGGCGGTCGGTTACATACAGGGAAATGCCACATAACGCATACATTAAAATCCTACAACTGTAACAGTTGGTGTTGTGTTGTTTTTATTTTTGCCCAAAACTGTTCAGCCGTGTTACTCGTATCTGATCCTTACATTTTAACAACGTTTCGGGGAAAAATAACACTGTTTGAAGAAGGCGGTTACTCCACTCAGCATTTTTCTCCCGAGAGAGGTTCCACCTACAAGCTAATTATTTTCTGAAGGCAGCGACACCCCAGACTAGAGTTTCCGGGCATTTATATATTCGTTGAAATTGCAATCAGTCCGAGAAAGGTGTCGCAGCCCCTAATCCGCGCAAAAAACAACTCGGGCTGCTCCTGCCCATTCAGCGGCCACTTTGCAGTTTCGTTCGGTTCCGATGCCAGACGTGATCGACTGCACGGGGCTGAGCAAACGCTGCATGTACGAGCACTGACATGCTGTCACACACATAGTTTATTAAAATAGTAATGATACTAATTATAGTAATAATGATAACGAAAGCGAACGGCAAAGGCGTCAGGGAGCTTGCAAATAGAGAAAACTCGCGGCGCAATTAAAAAAAGAGCAGCTCGGCTATTTCCTAATTACCTTGTTGCAGTGGTAATACTCCAAAGAGCTCAGGCAACTTGAATCAGTTGGTAATGGACATGAACCCACGGTAGAAGGTGGTGCCGGATAAAATCTCACGTCCATCTCAGAGTCCGTAAGACTGACGGCATGAAAGCAGATTCAGTGCATGTAGCTCGCTCTCTCTATTGTTTAACCGAAAAAAAGAAACAGAAGGATAGAAAGAAAAAGGGGGTTGAGTCTTTCAGTGCACCCTTTACTCACATCCGTTCGCGGTCTAATTTCAGCACCAGCAGGCTTGCACCGAGTGATGCTCAATTGACTGGTATATTTGCATTCATATTCCTTTTAAATTGCTCTCCTTTTTCAGAAAACGAAAATGTTTTTAAAACGCAGCCAGAAGCAATATAAGTCTCGAATAAAGTAAGTTAGCTGCATCTAAGTGTTAACTTTGCCGTTCCATATCGTGGACCGTATACTATAGTCATTTCGGATAGGTTATGTGTTTTTTTCTTTTTTATTTTCCCGCTGTCCCTGTCTGCTTTATCATGTAGGAGTGTTTATATCCATGCGTTCGGTTGGAGTTACACTTCGGCTTGTTCCTTTCCACGCTCAATGCCATGCGACCTCTACTGATAATAAGGAGGAACAGAAAGACAAAGCGGGAGGGGCGCCGCCGAGCCGCACTGGAAGCAAGTCCACCTTAATGGGAGAGTAACATTATTCCGGGACTGTACCTAGCCGGGGAAGCGCCATCCGAAACCAGCGCCAATCGAACATGCACACATTCATTTATTTATTACACCTGAATGCTAATGGTTCTTTTCAAATGCACTTGCCGCAAGTATAACGGCGTTCGTCAGAAGAACTTTTCAGAAATCATAGTATAATAACATGGTTAAACTACAATAACATAGCAATCACTTTCAGATTGCAATCATATGCAATTGTGCACCGTATAATCGTTTAAAATATAAATAATTTCCACGGTACTATTAATCTTATGTCTTCATCTGCAGTTTGTATTTCCGTAGTGAAATAAATAATTATTAATGTAGAAGTGATGAACAAGAAAGCCTTCAGACACAAAAAGTGATCAACTTATTTTAACTTCATTAACAATACAGGAACACAGCGTTTTGTACCGTTTACCTGCATACGCCAACATCTAAATGGGGGTACTCGGGTTCCAAGCTGGGGCGGCACGGTGGCGCAGTGGGTAGCACTTCCGCCTCACACCTCTCAGACCAGGGTTCGAATCCGGCCCAGTCCCATGTGTGTGGAGTTTGCATGTTCTCCCCGTGCCATTGTGGGTTTCCTCCGGGTACTCCGGTTTCCCCCCACAGTCCAAAGACATGCTGAGGTTAATTGGCGTTCCTAAATTGCCC
>JAODKL010000128.1:173440-190258 GCA_026780765.1 Petrocephalus schoutedeni
AGAGTAGATAATGCATCAGTACATTTGAGTCGGATAAGTATGATGTCTGTAGATGATTTATTAGGCAGAGTATGGGAACAACAAGTTTTTCTCTGTTTCACTGTATACATCAAGGAACTATTGTAAAGTCATTTTTAGCTGCAGAGGGATGGGGGAACAGGAAATTATGTATTTTGAGGTGAAAGAGATTACATTTAAAATCAAAAAAGATTGCACGGAGAAAGAAATTTCAGAGCGCATCACTATGCTGGGTTTTGAAATTCATAAAATAAAACCATTGCCAGATAGCATGGAAACAGGCAAATTATAATTTTTTTTCTAGCAGACTCTCAAAAGAAATAAAGCATTTGGTTGTGTAGCTGCCACAGAATCCAAAATCACCATCTAATATCTTCTCATTAACATGTTGTATTATATGTTTTGTCCCTTTGGATAACATAGATAACATATTTTGAAAAATTTTTATTCAATATTTATGAAAGCAATACTTACACCTGAACATTCAAGTGAAAGGTCATGGAAGCAAATACAAAACTTCTGCTTTTAAGCCCACCCAAACACAACATCAGTAAAATAACGAGGAGTCTATAACGAAGAAAGGGAGTTTGAAACTATTGCATAAATATCATCTCTTGGTGTACAGTAGATAATTGTCATTGCCACCCAAGGTTGCATTTTGTTGTTGCGTCGAGGTGGTTATTATTTTAATTCTTGCCTGTGAGCTTCTTTAAGCAAAACTCAAGGGCTGGCTTCCCTGTGACCTATGCTGCTCTGCTGGGGGTTGTCCACCATGGCAGTCGTGGTGCAGAGGGGGGAGCGTAGGGTTAACTGTTGGCTTGGTGGTGTGGGGTGGCTTCATAGGAATGGAATGTGTAGTGCTTGTGCAGCTCTCCTGTTCCAGAGCCCCGCGGCACTGAAAAAAACACACATGCCGAATGCTAATGATCACTACAGCTAAAGAAGAGATGCTAATTACGCTAAGAGACGCTAAGTGTCTTATACACTGCAAATACTAGCTGATGCTGACATTCTCTAGTTTTTGTTGACACTAAAAGCCATAGGATTTAAAAAAGAAGCAAAATCATTAGAAAATGGCACTCAACATACTGTAAGTTTCATAGGGGAAAAAATGTTAACAAAAATACTTTCCGCAGCAAACTTATTGGTACCCTGCACCATGTTGTAGTTGCACTTGCTGTCCTAATCAGATTCTCTTTCTTTGTTTTTTAACTAAATAAATGCTTAAGCTAATTTTTTGTAGCTAAAATTTAAGAGGCACTATGTCAATAACTGTTCATTAAACATCGATCTAAAAACAGTTAAAAGCATTTAACTTCCTTATTAAAAAGAATATTAAAAAATCACTAAAACAGAAATATATTTTGCATGGTCTAAACATTATAAACAGAGAGACAGACTCTTGCTCTTTGTGCGTCAAATGAGCGTTGACAAAAATTCTGCAATTTGCCAACGTTGGTCATACTGAATGAGTCACTCTGCCATTGTGTGCCTTTAATCTAAAAATATTGGAAGTAATTTGGTCCTGCTCACTATGTACCCATTTCACGTTTTCGTATATGGTGGCCGCCTTGGGAATGTTTGCCATTACCCTTTGTAACCAGTTTTAATCTAATTATATTACTCTGACCCCTCCCCAACCGTTTGCTCAGCCAAAACCAGATGAGCGCCTAATCCTGAACCTTAACTGCCTGTTTATTTAAAGGATTTCAGTGTAAGTCTGGGGAGGCTCACGTTTTTCTTCTGGCCACATCATTGACTCAGGACAGAAAGTTCAAAAAATCATTTCCCATATTGAATTATGGGTATAAAAAAATGTATGAGACATGAAGGCAGTGACATAATATTTTCAGTTCACATTCCCACCTAACATAAAATCCCTCCATAATGTGACTAGGAGAGATTCAGAATTCCCTGGATGTAAGTATTAAATGAAGCATCGTTATTGATCTGCAGTGGAGCAATCTGATTGGACAGATGCATTCTCTTTTGTGTGAATGAAAATCTGTGCTCAGACCAAATTCTGGCACCGATGTGCCCAAGGCTTTGTCACTTTGGCTGGCTGGGGCGGGGATCTGTTCTTCCGGCCCTGATCTTGAAAAGCCAGAGCCAAGGTCATAGTCTGCCCACTGAGACACACTTGTGTCACAGTAAATATAGTCTGTATATACATTGTAAATGACTCCAACTTCAACTTTATGAAGCACGGGCAGTTTTTTAAACAACCTAAAAAAAACATACAGCAAAAATATTTGTCAACACGTGTAAGTCCATCCATCCATGCATGCATTTGCCACACTGCTTAGTCATTACAGAGACTCCAATGAGCCTGGAGCTGCTCCCAGGATATATGGGGCGTGGGGCACAGTGGGCAGAGTGCCAGAATGTGCCCTCTCACACACGATGGGCAATTTACAGACACCAGTTTGCTAACACATGTTAAAGGCCCATAAAGCAAACATGACCTTCCATGTGATCTGAGACAGCCAACTGCCCATAATGTGAAGCCACATTTCCAAGCTGTGTGTTATATTTTACTTTCACGCAAAATAACTGAAAAAGACAAGAACTAAATACATACTGTAGCACTTTGCTGGCCATGTGGCCCAGACACTCCATCTAGTTTTTCTCTCTTCTTCGTTTGTTGTGCTTAATTTCATGTTGTTCTAAGGACTATAATCAGATATTTTGGACGACCTCCAAGTCTTTCTCCACCCAGTCTTGCAGAGCTATTGTTGTGGAAGAGGGAAGTGAACACTGGTTATAGGAGTCTGTCAATGAATCATCTGTCAGCCACATATCTAGTACATGGTTGGGGGGGGGGGGGGGGCACAAGCCTATAGGCACTACTGGACCCAGGGCTGGGGAACTCTCTTGAGAGGGTGGCAGTCCATTACAAGGTACACACATGGGCAATTTCAGTATGCCTATTCAGGAGCGTAGGAACCACAGGGGATGAGGGGGAGGTGTACCGGGCAGTATTTGGCTTCATTCATACCCCCAATAAATAGACCTTTGTAATTTAATTATTACACCACGCCCCATATGAAATCCACTCCTACGTCATTGTTCCTGTTAGACTAACTACACGTCTTTGGTCTTCTGCAGGTAAACAGAAAAGCAGAGGGACCCCAGTCTGTATGAGAGTTTACATGGCTCCATACAGGCATAGAGGCCGGGTGGGGGGATCAGGAGCAAAAGTATTCTTTCAACATTTTAGGGAACAAAATCAGCCCCGAATCCCTCAAACACACGTGGTACTCTCACAATCCCAAACACACTTGGCAGGTTTTAAATCCACAGTTAGAGAAGTATGGGGCAACAGTGTTAGGCATTGATCCAGCGTCCTCCCCATTATTAAGCATAATTTGGGGCAAAATTATCTTCTAGGAGGAATGTTTTTTAAATCTTTTTTTAAAATCAGTAGCAATTTCCGGTTTTCATGCACATGTATTACAAGGAGAGCAGAGAGACTAACCTACACTGGTTCACATTTCATGCCGAGCTGATACACAAAGCTCAGATCCTCTACTCCTACACAACAAATTGCACCTTTGAAGCACCAGAGAAAATTAAGGAGTAGAAGTCAAGCTGACTTCAAAGTAATAGAGAGAAAGAGCAAGAGAACCACTACCTGCCATCTTTTTGTGCACGCTTCTATCTGCCATAATATTTTTTTCCATCTGACAAAACAGAAATCAGTCCATTTTGTCTGTGCAGCTGTGTGAGTTTGATGGTACCAAATTAATTGACCCACTCCTAGTAAGAATGTGACTTTTTCATCTGAATGTATTTAGTTAATCTTTTATTTTAAGTAATTATTTCAGCATAATTATGTCATCTGAAGAGTAAGCCAGAATAGAACTCGAGAGATCTTGTAACCCTGGCAACAGTGTCTTGTTCAGTATCACAGAAGCACGAGTGAACCTTTTGCAGTCTGATGTTACTATGGGGTGGGGGGTATGCCTTGTTCGACTAGCCAGTAATCAGTTTGGTTCAGATTTCACCCTGGAGTTCACTCTGGGGTCAGAGGTCATATTCCACAGGGACAGACAGAAATCCAGTGATCTTTATAAGATATGCTAATACATGACCTAGAGGAACTGGAACTTTTAAATTACTGATTTGACAGGAGAGTTCACTTCTCCAGCTTTAGTTAATCATGTTACACAATTAAATTGAAATTTCAAGTTCCAGTTGAAACATTAATTAGTGATACACAGAGCATTTGTAACATTTCAAGCATATACATTGTTTGACAGCAGGAACAGATTGTACAGAATTCATACAGTATTAATTATTCGTAAGACAACTGCTTGTTTGGAGAAATATTTCTACTGGTTAATTGTCAGAAGTTCAGACACTTCACTGATTGCAAGACTGTTATGCATAAAATGCTTTAGCAAAGAAGCCTTTAAGCAGAGCACTATTGTGCTTGAACCTGGGCTAACTTCGCTATGCCGCCCACCATGAGAAGCTGCGAATATGTTTCCTTGCTGCTTCTGAGACAATCGTGTATTGAAACAACTGCCAATCAAAAAGTCCCCTAGACCCTTCAGCTGAACCCACTCAAAATTGTAATTAGCTGCCCAGTTTTGCATTGACTGTATTTTCCTTTCTGGAGCTTGAACTGAAATACACTTTTTCTGTCATAATTTTTTTTAAAAAGGCAGACGGAACACATGGCATAGATTTTCTTGGGGGAATTCCAGAACAATCTATCCATTGTTACTGATAGTCATAAATTCAGCATTGCTGTTTCACATTTAGAGAAAGGCAGATTCAAAAACAAACATTTTCACTGAGTGAAATGACCCTTGGTAAATGAAATAGTTCATCAACATTTAAATTATTGTAAATCAATCTGAAATCTGATATTTATTTGTTTGGACTAACATTGCACAATCAAGGGAGAGCCTGAGTGAAATTGCCAGTAAATGGTTAATTGAGTCAGCTTGTAATACAGACGATCATACAGTGGCCACTTTATTAGGTACACCTGCTTGTAATGCAAACAGTCTGCTCCTCTAAACAGTGAATCATGTGACTGCAACTCAATATATACAGCAAGCAGACAGGGTCAAGAGGTTCAGTTACTGTTTGACTTAACATTAGAATGGCTAAGACATGTGATCTAAGGGATATTTTTAATGTAGTGTGATTGTTGGTGCCAGATGTTGGTGATTCCTGCATCTCAGAAATAGCCACCCTACTGGAACCTTCACACATTGCATCGACTAGAGTTTGCAGTGAATGGTGTGATGAACAAAAAATAGTCAGGAACAGATCTGTGGCCAAAAACACCTTGTTAATTACAGTTGTAAGAGGAGAATAACCAGATTCATTAAAGCAAATAAAACGGATTATCCTGCTGAAAAAGGCCGCTGCCATCGGGAAATACCTTTGCCATGAAGGGGTGTAAGTGGTCTGCAATAATGTTTAGGTAGGTGGTACATGTCAAAGTAGCATTCCTATGAATGCCAGGACCTAAGGTTTCCCTGCAGAACATTGCCCAGAGCATTACATAGCCTCTGACGATCACCTTCTTCCCATAATGCATCCTGGTGCCGTCTCAGGTGTCCATTGTAGGTGCTTTCAGCAGTGGACAGGGGTTAGCATGGCCACTCTGACCAGTCTGCAGCTACGCAGTCCCATACATAGCAAGCTCTGATGCACTGTGTGGTCAAACAACTTTTCTGTTATAGCCAGCATGAACATTTTTAGCAATTTGTGCTACAGTAGGTCTCGTGTGGTATTGGCCCAGATGGGCTAGCCATCACCCCACACACATCAATGAGCCGTGGGCGCCTATGACCTCATAGCTGGTTTACTTGTAGGTACTGACCATTGCATACCAGGAACACCCCACAAGACCTGCCGTTTTGGAGATGCTCTGACCCTGTCGTCTAGCCATCACAATGTAGTCCTTGTCAGAGTCGCTCAGATCCTTACACTTGTCCATTTTTCCTGCTTCCAACACATGGACTCTAAGAACTGACTGTTTACTTGCCTAATATATAATGGCACCCTTGACAGGTATATATGGAGATAATCAATATTATTCAGTTCACCTGTCAGTGGTTTGAATGTCTTGGCTGATTAGTGTATATCTTTGTGCGGTCTGTTATATATATACATGTGTATGGATTGATAAATTGGCAATAATATAAAGCTACATTGTTTGCACTTTCACCTAAATAAAATGGGGCAGGGGAATATCAGATATTGCTTTGATAAAACCCTGAATATTTTTGAACTACATTAGTAGAACAAAGCAGTGCACATAGTTCACATCTTAGCAGGTCTTAGCGATATACAAGCACGGCATATAGTGTCAATTAGCTAATGGAAATTGTTTCCATCTCTCAAATGATAGTGCTCTTACCCCTGAAAAGAGGCAATCTGCCTCCTGTATAATACAATCACCCAGAAAAATGTCTTTCCTCGTGTTACGCAAAGTAATGAGAGAGCTAGTCTGTAAAAGTAACAGAAATTGAGTAAAGAAAAGCAATAAAAACTAACTGGATTTCAAAGTAGGTTTAATTTCTTTAGGACTTCTCTTTCATATCTAAAAAAAGTAACCTTAACAGATTAACCACCAGGCCTAGGACTTGGCATAAGGAGCTTAACTGAACATTTTTTCATGTCAAGCTAAATTGTCAAAGTGAAAAAGTCAGAAAGCTAGGGGCTCTCATCTCCATATAAACAACTTTCCAAGATTGTATGATGTCCTAAATATAATTACTGGTTCTGTTATGAATACTAGCGGATTCGAATACTTCAAAATTCATTGGATTCTTTGCAAGCCAATGGCTGTGCATGTTCGAAATGGACAGTTTTATGGAACCGTAATCTTCTAATGATATGTGAACATCGACATCTGCTGATTGTCAAGCACAAAATATGGCCAGAAGACTTTAAGTTAGAATGCTTTAAGTTAGCAAAACAAATGAGCAAATATTCTATTTATTATTTATGCGACATGTCAGCAAAATCCTGTTTATTACATATTTACAATAGTCATATTTAAATGCGAGCATTTTTTCTTCACATAAAATTGTGCTTGATATAATAAAATTAAACTTTTTGTCAGGAAATTGCTTTCATATTATATCCATGACAGTGGTGTGGTTTCTATAATCTGTTATATATTCTTATTTCTCGCTGGCTGTTGTACTTATTATCTTGCATTTATTGTGCTATATTTCTTTAGCATTGTGCTCTGCAGGAAGCAAACAAGAATTTCATTGTATGCACACATGGCAATAAAAACCTTCAAAAGCTTGAAGGCTGGGTGTCTTGAATATCTCTGTGCACTGAAATAGAAACATTCCTTATATGTACATGCATACCGTAAAAATTGTTGAATGGAGTGTTTTTGCTTTTGGTGATTAAAAGAACAGATTTGGTAGCTCATCGCTGATAATCTACCATTGGTTGCAAACAATTCATGTTCACTGTAGTGTTGAACCATATTGTGGTGAATTTAATCTTGCCCTGAATAAGAAGACTTTTAACTAATAAAAATCGGTTTTAAAAGCTGAACCTAAATGAAAATGTTTTGCTCTCTGGATTTTATCCGACTGATTCAGACTAAATGTTTTTATGGCTTTGTTTCCCTATGAGCATTTGTAAGAAAAGCTGAGCAGGAGACATAGAAAAATATTAAAGAGAAAAATTTAAATGCAACATTAATGTAATTAATTATTATTATTATTATCATCATAGGTACGAAAATATATAACATGTTTGAATAACATTTGTTTTCCATCCGTCAATCTTCCATATTGCCTATGTAGCAGATAATGCATCACAAGCAAACAGCTGTCAAGGAGCCAACTTAGGAACAAGTGCATAGTGACCAGTAACAGAGCATTTCTAAGCCCATCCTTGGTATTAAAAAAAATCTTGTGGGCTACATATTCATCTTGGCTGTAAGAGCATGTTTGTCAGCTGAACATTCCACCCCACCTGGCTGCCTTTGACTGGTTCGAGCCTGTTCCAAGTTCCAGACCCTCAGATCCACCCCATCTCACCTCTATTAACAAAAGCACAAGGCTGCTCTGGTACGTAACAGAGTGATGCCCAAGGCCGGCTCTAGCTAAATGCAGAATGGGGGCCCCCAAATTAGCTGCGTCATGGAAGAAGTAAAATGATCATCAGTGTTCTTGGTAGGGTCCTCCTGGGTAAATTGCCTAGGGCCCCTGAAAAAGGCCGGGAGATGCCTCACTGCCAAGGGTGTAGGTTTGATTTCAACATCGGTAAGGACCCAATTATCCACTACCTCCCCATGCACAAACACAGAAGATATTCCCACAATATTAATAGGGACATGTCCGTACTGTCCATACCCAAATTTACAGCCTTGCTGAGTGCTCCCTGAGCTCTGGAGGGCTGTAAATATCAGTGACGTTTTGTGTTGAGTTGTACAATCCCCAGCTCTTTAAGTAGAGACCGAAAACTCGTCTCCTATAATTGCATGACAAGTACCGAAATACCAAATATATTCAACTCGCACTTTTGTTCTCTTGCATAAACAGGAGTTCTCCGCTGATAACATCATGCATTTTCAGTAACTCTATACGGAAGCCTCTGCACCTTATGTTTTCTTGCACCTGCAGGTTGTGTGCTTGCGTGGATGACCTCCTTTGTCGTAGGCAAGCACTTGCGTACGTGCAGACTTATGTAAAAAAAAATGTTATGTGAAGGGGGCCATTTGGCCATTTTGTTGCCTTACTGCCTAACAGCAGCATTTAAGCTGTAAAAAATATTTCTCCATTGCTGCAAGACTCACGAACAGTCACAAAAATCATTTACAAAAGAAAAGGAAATCGGAGTAAAACTGGCACCCCCTTCAATATTACCCATGCAGTGACCTTTTATTTTAAGTGATAACTGGAGTCTCTAGCATAGCTACAAAGGGCAACACAGTGTCAAAACAGTCCTTTGAGCAGCAAAGCACGTTGTTCCTGGAATCAGTCACCCGTTTGGTGTCCTCAGCCGATTTTGGCAGCACCTGCTGCCCGTGACTTCAGCTCTCTCTCTTTTTTCTTTGGAGTGATTTAAACAAATCAGCTCGTAGTTAAGCTAGCGTTCAAACTGGAGACCAAGTACTGTGATTGCAATTTTATTGCAAAATCATTATTCACAACACAATGCAATACAGAAATACACTGGTGGCTGTTTATTAGAAAGTGAGCAATGTGGCTAAAGATAACAATTCAAGTCATTAGCAATAAAGAAGCTGTCAGGCTGAGTTTCTTTTATTTGAGCCACTATACCGGCTGTAGAGTCCTTAGATCCCACAATTCCACAGCATCTCTAAATGGGAAATAAACTGTCCTTCATTTCTACCTCACTAAATTGAGAACAACGATCAGTTTTATCGTCATGGGCAATTCACATTTTGTTTGCCAAAATGTTTACTTGGCATTTTCGTTGTAGTACATAATATGTTTTCCCAAGCTACTAGATAGAATGAGTCTTTGATGATGTTTCCAATCTATCCTTCATTGTCATACATATGCAACAACAGGTGTTTTTATGCAATCACATGTATGTTAAGTATAAGAGTTATTCAAATACGCCCAATGACTTCAAAGCAGGTTACTTACTACATTTGTTTAAGGGTAAGATAAACCATAGAACAAGACTTTGTAATACGATTGCCGTCACAGGGACAAGACTAATTGGTGTACTGTACAAACGTTTGCGTAACATCAAACCAGATCCCTGGAAAAGCATGGAGTCATTTCCATGTGGTTCCACATACTTAAATATGTTTTCCACAAATGGTCTGAGTCGATGGCAATAAATGTTCCGTGATTGTAGGTGCATAGTGCTCTGCTTTCCATGTCTGCCTCAGTTTCACCCTTGACATCATCTTACCAACATGCAGGAGCACAGATGGTGGGGGGGGGGGGGGATGGGGGACACATTTCCCCCACTTACATAGAGGCCCTGATCATGGCTGGATAAGCTTAAAAGTTGAGACCTGTTTGGTCCCCCCCACTTCAAAAACCTCTCCTGTGCCCCCTCCAACATACAGCACAATTTAACCTTGTTGTTTATCAGCAGTAGATGCTACAGACCAACAGAGATGCAGTCTGCCACACAAATCTCATCGGGCAGCTGCTCCATTGGTGTCTGTCCCTGCTTGCACTTTGGAGCTAGTTTTAAGGCATCCAATTGATTTGATTAAGATATCCATATACTAATTCATGAAGACTCAAATCTTCTGTGGATTGAAGTCAAGCTTGAAGTCTTGCAAAGAAGGACCAATAGTCAGAAGCACGTTCCATAAGGAAAAAAAAACACTTAGACTCACTTTTATTTGGCCCTTAACATTAAGATGATGTCGAAATATAGTTGCAGATGTTTTTAATTTTCTGCCAATTCCCCACATGGATTACCCTGTCCATTGACACAACATACTATTCCATTTCTTCTCTCTGTGTTAAATATCATTGAACTGTGGCATTACTCTGCGTCTCAGCCCATAGACCCTTCATGATCACAACTGTGTTAACACAGAATTGGTAAATGTCCTGCATGGTAGAAATTTGACTGGGTATCACAGGGGTTTCATAGGGTCACAGAAACAGTTATAGAGGAAGTCACTGAGGTTGCCTCTTTCCAACACCCAAACCTTTACGGCTCACAAAACTTCATACTGCATAGGTACACAGGGAAACAAAGGCACATAGCTCTTTTCAAAATACAATCTTTTAGGTTTTCTCTGAAAAAATTAAATAAAAGTATTCTCTTATACAGTATATAATATTTTTAGTAGAGGCGAGAATCAATATCAGTTTAAAACATTGTTAAAGATCCGATAACCTTGTAGTATCATGCATTAGTGAATTGAACTCGCATTTATGTGACTAAGTTGATGGCAGTGGACATTATGTATGAGATTTCTAATCCATTACAGGACACACAATGACATGTACACAACCACACCAAAGCATGTATCATTACTTATTCCCATTGAAGTTGCATGTTGCACTGCATAAAAGAGAAATCTAGCTAAATGTGCTGCAATTATGCATAGTTATTCATATCTGTGTTGGAAGGAAAATCTCAGGAAACTTGAAATTATATCATCTCCTTTGTGGTCCTGTCTACATACCTTCCAGTCCTATCTGCGAGAGAGCTGAAATGTTGCATTCAGCTTAATCTGCATTTATCAAGGATTCATGCATCATGAGTTATACCCTAAAATGAATATGTACTAGTTATACCAGAGGTAATCTGCATGATAAATTGCCAGATAATGGTGCCTCTGTACACCACATTTAATCAGTCAGTCAGAACTGAATTGATATGGTGCCTTCTTGCAAGTCAGCTGTCGCATAGCGGTACAGCACAGTTGCTCAAGGGAATAAAAAAAACATCAAGAAAAGCATAATACTCCTGGAATGTAATGTATATAAAAATACAAACATACAGTTTTCCAGATCATAGTTGAAAATGGCTTGTTGATCCGGAGTGATCTGGTTCTTGGATGGGAGCCAGTGAGGGGTTAGTGGCAGCGGATGAGATCAGTGAATTGGATCAGGCTGACATGAATCCCTTGCTCTGGAACTTTCTGTTTCTCATTCTCTCAGTCATTCACAGTTTATACATAAAAAGCTGAACATTTTACGCGCTTTCACGTGAAGACTAAGGAAAATAAAAGAAGTCCTGCGTGGTTAGTTTCATGTGAAATAAGAAACAGAAAGTTAACGGGATCAGTGGTCATTTCTGCTGTTTATATAATTGTTCTTTCTTTTGTGGTGAAATAACCAAAGACGAAGTTTTCTCTTCTGGACGGCCCTGTGAGAAAGTGGCTGGTTGCTCGGTCGCATATATTTTTATTCCTGGTGGGAAATTGTTTTTCTAACTGGCTCAGCTGTCACTCATACATAATAGTTAGGGCGATGTTTTCTTTTTCCCCACTCTGTCACACAGTAAACAGAGCCTGCAAGGAAATGGGACCCCAATATCATTTACCAACTGGCCACTTTTGCTGTGAACTGAGTATGCTTTTTTCCCCGAGTGAGCCTGAGTTGATGTATATATGGAACAATAATCTTTGGTGGGGAAAAAAATGCTGATAATCTCAGGAGGAAGACCAGCAATGCATCATTCAATGTTGCATGATGCATACAAGAAATTCATCCATATTCTGGCCAATCATCTTGGTCAGAGTCAAGGGGGACCTGGAACCTATTCTGGGTAACACAGGGTACAAAACTGGGGTACACATTGGATAAGTTGCGAGTACATCGCATGCATGAAAGCCCACACAACACAAAATACTATAAGCCTATTGCAGAAAGCAAACAGAGTGAAGGGGAAATATTCATCTGCAAATAAAGGAATATGGAGACAACCAGATCAAAAGTTCTAATATTATAGTGCTCGAATAATATGGGGCTCCTAAGATCTTGCAATGCATTAATTAAACCAGGACTTTCAAAGCTTTGAATAGATGGGGGTGGTACCGGTACGGCCTGCTGTCGGCAGAAATGTGGACACACCAGCTGAAACTGCACCTTCTCCCTGTGAGTCTGATCAAGGCAGGCCGGGCAGCACACACCCACCTCCTCAATCATCTAAAAGACCAAAGAAGATGTGATTTTTTGCATTTGTCCAGAGTACCACGACCCCATTATGACATCATGACAGATGTTTACCTCATTGGATATAGCATAATGTACAAAAAAGAGGCTGAATAGCACAGAAATATAGTTAACTTTTGGTTGTATTACATTGTATTAAGGTCAGCAAATAACTTATTAATTGATCTAGAGTAATTACTTTTTTTTTAATTGATATAGGAGTAAAGTGTTAATACTCTAAAGTGTTTTTTAACATTAAAATATTATTATAGATAACTTTGGCTGTATGCACTTTTATTAATTTTACACTTTTCCTGACGATCCTTCCGATAGTCAAAAAAAAAGCTCTGTAGACTGTTCATGAAAGTTAATATCCATGCTGGGACTGAGGAAGCTGTTTGTAGCTGGCTTCCTGGCTGGCTTCCTAGCTTTAATTGCATCTGACAGTATTAGGGAGGAAATCACCGCCGGCAGTGGCATTGGTCCAGATGCTCAGATATAGCGTCCCTTTAAGAAACAATCACAGGACGTCCCTTTAATGCCCCTTTCCTAATCATTCTTGCACTTTTTTTTCTACTATGGCAAAACCTAACCTATGAGTTTTAAAATATAACTGATACTCTGATGGGAAAAAGTGACCATTAAGGGAAGTAGGTCAGAGGAAGTAAAACCTAGCAAAAATAAAGAAAATGTAAATAATTGGAAATTGAGCTTGTAGTGTACAGCTAGTGTAATCAAAGGAGACGACAGTTCAAAACAAAGGTGGTTGAAACTAGCGAAAATGTTGAATAAATGAATTCATATAAAATCATTTTGCAAACAGCCCCACTTGAGTTTCATTTCACCAGCTGCCTAGCAGCATTCTTTTACCAATCATATATTAATGATTATATATTAATTTTATTGACTTTTTAAAATATATTTGACTGCTAATTGCTAGACAATTTGCATCTAATTCCCACCTTAATCATAAATGCTGAGGCGATTTTTTTGTTTTTTTTTTGTGCAACATTAGATTTAAGGATTATAATATAAGATGGATTACTTTGCAGAAAACTTGCTGTACAAGCCTATCACTTTGAGCCTGGTTGGATTCAACGACTGACGTTCCGTAAAATAAATAGAAATATCCAGGATTTCATTACACGCAAATTAAAGGACCCTTTGAATAAAATTAAATTTCATATAAATATTTTAGATTGGACAGAAAACAAATTAGATTGTGGAGGTCAATAATACGGCATTCAATCTCATTCCGCCTTGAAAATGCCTGAAAAAAATATTCTTGATATCATAATGCATAGTGAACATCTAATCCACATCCATCAGCGTATTAAAATGTCCAGTTCTGCAAAGAAAGAAAATAAGATGGAAAGTGGATGCTGAAGAACCTTTAGAAGTAGAGAACAGCTTTGTTCCATGCCCCTGTAATATTATTATAACTGATCAGTCCAACACTTTAACTAATCTTGTAAACCCTTAGAGCTTAGTGGTTCAGAAATTCTGTTTTCATTATCAAATGAGTGCTGAAAATAGACCTTTCTGAGTTCAACCTATAGACAGACATTTCCTTCTCCTATCCTGCTGCTATTATTGTGGGGGAAAGTATAAAATGCCTTCAGACATCTGGCCTATTTCCACCAGGCACCTTAATAAAGTTAATGTCTCAAAGGGAAAAGTTAAGCCTGGGACCATGTCATGTAGGAATTTTCCTGGTTACCCTAGTTTCCTCCAACAGTCCAAATACAGGTTAAGAGAAGTGGGGTCTCTGAATTGTCTACAGTATGAATGTGTGCCCTTTGATGGACTGGCATCTTGCCCAGGGTGTTTACCGCTCCAAGCTCATCAGGACTCTACCGGATAAATGGTGATAGAAGATGGATGGGCTGAATTATGGGACAGATTGTCTTTTTTATCAACAGTCATGAAAGCGGCGGTGTCAGGATCCAACACTGAGGTTGGTCCATATGTGATTTTTCGATAAAGATAAGAACTTTGCTACACTTTCGTACAATACCAGTATTTGTGACAAATCTAGGGTCACCTTTGAAGTGTCACTTTTCCTATTCACTGCATTACGCTGAGATTTCCCTGCAATGCCTCGCTGCATTTAATTCTTTACATTTCCTTTCGGAGGGCAGATTGTGGTTCTTTTTTCAGAAGTACTATAGCCTGCTGCTTCTTAATCTAATGAATTCACATGACTTCATCATGATGCTGCTTCTGACATCAAGTTTGCTAAATGGACCGTGTGTACCAGCCAGGAATGTCCAACCTTTTTTTAAAGGATTTGGGAGTCATTCAGTGGGTACATTTATCATAAAGGTCATACGTTGCAGCAAATAGCATCAGCTATTGCTGTCAATGACTACCCATGATGAGTGCCTTCGTGATTCAGGGACTAGATGGAGACTGGCAGCCATTTTGCACTTGGTAAGTTCTACTGCTCTTCTATACATACATAAATGACAGCAGGTTGCTGGTTGAATGACTAAATTGTTACATACCCAAATCATGACAACAGTACCACTCACTGGTCAATATAGAATTATAATAAAATTACATCAAAATTTATAATATCCATCAATCTGCATATGAAATACAGGGTTGTGATTATTTAAATATGGTACTTTTCTATATACAGAAAAATTATTTAACGTATTTGACAGAGCTGATCTTTTATCGCAAAAAGGCTATGAATTAAAATTTTTCATTGAACCACCTTTCACCATTTAATATCCATTTAGCTTTAACATTTAGCATACGTGCCTGCTGTACTTATACTCGGGTCCAGTGAATGCTGGCAGAACAGCATGGAAAGCACCAACTGCTCAAATTCATATCTAAACTTAATTACCTCAAAAAAGTTGTATATTATAAATGTGAATTAGACATGAATTCAGGAAGGAGGACTTCACTGGTCCTTTGGTGGCTATTCACAATGACCAGTCAATAAATGCCAATAAACCCAGTTAAAAGTGACCTAAGTGCCTACTTTAGTTCATATGTTTTTGTCTAGCTCCTGTCCATCCTGCTTCCACCAATTCTTTGGCCCTTTTGAGACAATTTGGCAGCCAGCCAGCCTGGAACAAGAAGGCCAGATGGGTGGGGTCATGGAGCGGTTAGTTCATCAACACACCAACTCGTGCATCTACATACGAGCTAGTTCCAATACAGCATTCCCGCCTGAAAGACCATTATTCAGTCGGCTGCTGGATAATCTAAAATGAGACCGTCTGTATAGATTTAATCGAAATAACTTTGAATGTCAGCAGATGTAAGCAGAATACTGCTAGTGGAATGAAGAAAGATGTGCTTTACATCAGATATCAGAGCAGATATTTACAGTACTGTAACGCAAGGCATTCAGGACTCTGAATAATAAGCAAAAATTACATAACCCATATAACTGCAGACTGTCTGTGACGCAGAAAATTAAATATGTGCACAGGATTTTAGTGGTGAATATAATCACTGCACAAACATTCGCATGTTCGTCATTTGTCTGCAAAAAATTACTGGTGCAGCTGTTACATATGATGTGACCTGGAGGAAAATGCTAACTAACCAGTACATCAAACACATATATGTGTTAGACCAGGGGTGGGCAATCTTAACTGCAAAGGGCCGGTGTGTATGCAGGTTTTTGGGATAACCCTAAGGTCAGCTATTCAAACCCAGGTGTGAGAATTCTTCAGCCAATCAGTCCTCTAATTAGTTATCTAATTAGGGAGTTGCAGCGAAAATCTGCATACACACCGGCCCTTTGGGGATAAGATTGCCCACCCCTGTGCTAAATGTTCATTGGCCAGTATTTTAGGTACACCTGTTTATTAAGACAAAATCCCTGCTCCTTCACAGATCAAATCATGTGGCTGAAACTCAATATATACAGTACGCAGGAAGGGCTAAGAGGATCAGTTACTGTTGGGCTGAGAATCAGAACATCTACGACATCTGATCTAAGCAGGTTTGATTCTGGTGTGGTTGTTCGAGCCATAAATGATGGTTCCAACATCTGAGAAACAGCCACCCTCCTAGGATTTTCACATAGTACACAGTCTATAATTTACATCGAATGGTGCAACACACAAAATATATCCAGTAAATGGCATTTCTCTGGGCAAAAAAAGAATGTTAATAAGGAGAAGTGAGAGAAGAATGGCCAGATTAATTAAATTTAACTGAAAGGCCT
>JAODKL010000128.1:222185-274907 GCA_026780765.1 Petrocephalus schoutedeni
AACCGGAGTACCCGGAGGAAACCCCACAACGGCACGGGGAGAACATGCAAACTCCACACACATGGAACTGGGCCGGAGTCGAACCCTGGTCCCAGAGGTGTGAGGCGACAGTGCTACCCACTGCACCACCGAGCCGCCCCCACTGCTATACCATGTTTGGATAATCAGTACTTCATCAAATTATTTAACTAATTAATAACCAATCTATTGAGCTGGTTGTGAAATTTAACAAAAACACGGAATGACTGGGGTGCCCCTGAGCAGGGGTTTGGGATACCGAGCTGCGTTTTAGGTATCACTAACTGTGCAGAAGAAATCCTTGTTATTTTTTTTATTATATTACTGTTTATTTGAATATATTCTTGCATTAAACATTGCGTTTTTTTCTGAGTAAATGTATGTTTGCTACTTAGATAAATAGCTTTACACATTGTATTTAACAACCTAAGACAAAACAGTACTGTTTAAATATCCTGAGATAATTAAGCTTTTGGAAGATGGAGTAACTGGTAAATGGAAACTTTATGGATAAGCCTAATTCAGTGTTCAAAGTAACAAATAAACACAATAAACATGCAACTACTTCTATTAAACGTTTTTGACAGGTTAATAACACATACATAGCAAATCACCCATATCTCCTTTAGTGCAACCATTCTAGAGTATCATCTATACTAGCTTGAGGCACGTTTAGCCATTACATGATTTATGTGTTATCCGCCCATCTTCCATAAACACCTATCCAGTACAGGGTCCTCATGAGCCTGGAGACTGTCCCTGGTGTGGGATATACTAGACAGCCTAGATGTATAACGTGCAATACAAGAGTACACGGCAGAATATGCTTGGACTGCACCTCTGTAATGATTTTTATGAGATTAGAAGAATGTAACTTGCAGAAAAAAATGGGAAAATGAAAAAGGAAAGCAAAACAAGTTGTGAAGGCCAGTTTAGACGAGGAAAACATCTGTTCAGCTAGATTAGAAAAAAGAAAAACAACTTAAACCAAAAAAAACCAATAACTTCCTTTACTTTATACATCGGGTTTAGGCACCCGTGCGAAAAGTCTGAATTTCTACTGAAGTCTTTGGGTGTGGGACATGCTGGAGTTTGCAGGTTTTATTATTTTTTACTCTTATTTTCAGGTCATATCAACCAGAACATGAGGAAACATCAGTTCAAGTTTAGAACATGTGGTGTAATGAGGATCCTCCATCTGGAAATTCCTGTAATATCTCTTTATCGTCTTTGTGGGTGGCATGGTGGCTCACAGGACGGTGCTGTATTCTCACGTGTCTGAGGTTGTGGGTTTGATTTTTGCTGGCGTGTGTGTTTTTCTTCCTGGGTTGTGTGAGTTTCTTCCTGGCCAAAAACATGTGTTGAGGTCAGTTGGGGTCACGTTGTATGAGTATGTGTGACCTATGATGGACTGGCTTCCTGTCGAGAATGTCTTCTGGGATAGGCTCCAGCCTTCTGTACTGGATAAGTGGTTTTGAATGATCGATGGGTGGATTTTTTATTTTTTATTGGATTTTCTTTATTTACTGTATTGTTGCTTATTTTGTCTATGCATCACAGTCATTGTTTTGCGTTGCATCACATTTTGTTTAGTTTTTTTTTTGTTTCTGCCCTGGATTAGAAGTATCTAATCATCTTTCATATTTTTCTGCCAGCCAGGAAGTTCTGTGGGCTTGGACCGGGCTCTTTTCCTGTGAAGTGGGGCTGCTTGGTAGACTCTAGCCTACATTGTACTGTGTGTGAGATGCTTCTAAAAGCTACCAACAAAACTGGAACTGCTGCTGTAAACTCAGGTATGCAATGGTGAGGAGCAATAACCCTGCCCAGCCCCCCAGCCCCACCCCTCCAAAGTGCTCCAAGGACAGGTACTTAATGATTTTATTTCATAACCATTCTGTTTACTGTTACAGTTGACAAACGACACACATCAGACTCAAATAGAGGCCTAGGCTTCAGGGACGGTCACGTGACTGATGCATTCAGCTGGGGCCAAGCAGTCATAAACATTGCTATTTGCCAGGCAGGCTTTAAGCAATTCAGAATGGGTCTGCAACTGAAGAACTAAAATGTCCAGGTGAAGGTAATTGTGCCTGAATAATTCATTTCTTGGGCTCTTATGTACTTTTGCTATTGTTTTGCATTACATATGAAGTTTATTTCTATCTTAAAAAAACACAGTGGTGTTGTGGACTTTCTGGGGGAGAAAAGGGTAAAATCATAAAACATAATAAAAGGTATATTATAGGCCCATACAAATATCCACCCAATTTGAATAATTTAGAGAAGCCGATTCGTCTACTGTATGTCTTTGAAATGTGGCGCAAACAAGACAATTGTAAGATAGGGAGAACATGCAAACTCCACACAAACACAGGGCAGGGGCAGGATTTAAAACCCCTGACAGAGAGGCTTCAGTGCTGTCTACTGAGTCAGCATGCTGCCCTTTGCATCGTATGTATTTATGAAAAGATATTGACCCATTCAGCAGACTCAGAGATTTTCTGGAAAACAACTCAGTCATATCTATATGCCGAAATTTCGTTGAATCCATTCAGCAATACTTAGTATGCAAAACCTCATAAAGCCTGGCTCAAGCTTTTCCTCAGCAATTCCCTGCATAGGAATGGATCCAAGAGAGTCAATGTGGCTTCAGGAGCTAGTATAGAAGAAACTTAAAAATAAACAAAAAAGTGTAACAATTGTTGGCTGGTTGAAATATTATTGGATGATGCTCATCCAGACATGACAGAGAATCCTGCCGTATAACATGCAGGGAATCGGGATCGAGTTTCATCTGGCAAGTTCTATTACATTTATTTAATCGATACTTTAATCCAAAGAATCCCGAGCCTGGGGACTTGAACCCACAAGCTTTCGGACACAAATACATGATCCTTAGCCTGCTGAGTTGCACACTGCCCATTAGTGGGTGCACAGAGGTTTATTTGGTCCGGGACAGCATAAAAACAGAAAAAAGCAGGGTGTGACACATAAATACGTCACATGCAGTACTCAAATGGGGCTGCATTGTAATTGTGCCTTCTAATGGAATGAGTGCATCCACACCATCATAGTGGAACCTCAGTCTGCACTCTACATACAATTTTTCCATTTGAAGCTGAAACTTTTTCAACTGTCCACCCCATTTCTACTCGCAGTCCACATTGACATCTACGCACCAGGACCTCTCTGCTTGATCTTACACCCTCAGTCATATCCCATTCAGAAATCATCTTTTTCAGCCATGCGTTCCCATAACACCACACACAATAAGAGCACAAATGTAGAACGGGAGGTGAGGACTGGAGAAAACTGTTTCAATTATTTTAAAACTTTGCCAGCCACTTACGTTTATGTGCGAAGGCTTGGCTTTATCCCCTTGTATCGTTTCCGCTACCATTCTCTAAATTCATCTCCTTAAAGGTCTCTCATCTTCTGTACGAACATAGACAGGGAAAGGTGTTTAGACAAAGCTAGACTTATGGTGGGAGTTTTATTGCTAAGAACATTATGACACCGGTGGGGGGGAGACAGGAGTGTAGGGTGAATGAGTTGCCATTTACTGGAAGCCATACAGTGCAAATAAAAGCCAAATATATGTATGCATGTATGGAGATATTAGTCACACTTCTACTAGACAGTAATGCCAGACAATAATGATATGTGACGTGCTATTTATAATTTGCTGTTTAATCTCAAACCCCGAAAGATTAGCCTTCATTTTTCTAAATTCTTAATTTCCACATTTTGCTGGATCGGCTGCCAAAAGGACCCCTGATATGGTCCACCCAAGCCTGCACAGTGGCTCAGTGCTGCTGTAGCCTCGCACCCCCTAAGTCCCGGTCCTAGGTCCTAAGTCCTAGAATCTTTAAACTGTCAGCAGCAGAAGTGTCGGAGGGACACGAATGCCCTGGCCAATCCGGGGGGGGGGGGGGGGGGGGGGCGGCACTTGCGAGAGGCTCTTGAATGCATGAAAGTAAGCAGGGTGACCTAAGGTAGCATTTTCTCAGGAGCCCATAATTTCTAGGTACGCTCCTGATAAACAGTGTGCGATGGACTGGCATCTTGTTCCAAAGGTACCCTACCATATGTTCTTTCTTTCCTGGGAGAGGTTCCGGTCTTATTGAATCTGTAGTAGATTCATGCTTGGGAGATGGAGGGATGGAAATTGCAAGTTGCTTTGGGTGAAAGCATCAGCTAAGCAAGTCAGTGTGAACCTTCAGAGGATGATCTGCGCTGTTGTTCGCCCAAACAATGGGCTGTGGAACGTCACGGATGACTGTCTCCTTGTTTTCCTCTCTGCAGATGCGTGCTGTGCCCCGTGCTACTGTCAGCCTTATGGAGATGAAGGAAGAAGACAGCCTTCAGAATTCTGGGAGAATTAGCAGGTACATGGCTTATGAAGCAAAGACACCAGACCCAGAAGGGGAGGTTGAAGGCTGGATGTCAACACAAAATGCCCAACAGGTCATAGTCCGTGGCTACACTTAATTAAGATTTACTAGTCATGGGGAAAACTAGCTCATGGTGATTGAGCGTACCATATATTGTCAATCACTCCCTGAGGTTAACCCAAAGTGTACCAATGAGATGAGTTACTGGAAGCGGGAAACATAGTGATTGACAGCACCTGGTAATTCCATCTACTGTGGCTGGCTAGGCCTCATTTCTCATGTTGCTTAGAATAACGTTTGCTGTGTAAACATCACTTCAATATGCAGTGACGACCGCATGGTTAATAAATGTAAATAAATCAGCTACATCCGCACAAACAAAACAGATTAATGAAAAATGGTAGCTCATTTTCTTGTGGTATATAATTTATTTGCTGCAAGTGCGGAAAAATGAAAAAGAATCTCCAAAATTGTGTTGAATATGACAATCATGTAAATTACTGCACATTTATATGCATCTATTTATATAAAAATGTCGCTGAATTTATGTAGAAATGATTGTATAAATGCCTTATGAAGCAATTATGGATTTGTTACGCTAAATGGGTGACTTTGAGGTGAGAAATAAGCTGCATTGTTGTCTTTAAGAAGAAAAGCTGGCAGTCTTGAATCTCAAGTTGTGTTATTGGTGCTCACCAATGAGCATGGCGTTACATTCATCGAATCCCCCTTGTCTTTGGCATTATGCATGCCTTTCACTTCCGAAGCAATTTCAGCAGATTTATACTCTGAGGCGTGCCGTTAACCCGCGCTATGCCAGTCGACAGCCCTTTCATGATACCTCGGGGCACCCAGCAAAAAATATGATTTTTCTTCCTCTATGAGATTAATTCCAACATTGTGGAGCAGATGAAATAGTGTTCCCAAGGACAGGGCAGTCAGCACACAGGAAAATAGATCGTTGAGGGCAACAATTTCATTTTTTTTTTCATAGGATCTCTTTCAATACAAATGCATAACCTGAAGAATGTGCAGTGACATATAGGTAGCCACCCTGCTTGAAATGGTAATGTCAGTGGGTCTGAATGTCATCTGTACATAAAAACAAAATGAAATCACATTAGGACTAACCGATGTTTATTGCTTGACAACTGCACTGTTCCTGTAAAGGATAAGCTTGCTCTTTTGTTTGACATTTTATGACCTTTTTTCATTTTTTTTTTGCTAATGGATATATCATCAGATCATTTTATATAAAGTTCTGTTTCACACACACACAAACACACATATATCAGTATAATACAATAACCATAAAGTATGCTGAAATATCCCTTTCACTTATGGGGGGGAAGGCTCAGGCCCCTACCAACATTCAATTTGATGGGGTGGGGTTGTATTTGCATATTCCCTGGGAACAAGCCCATATTCCAAAAATGCAAATCTAAACGTGAGAGAACACCCACTCCAGGGCACAGAAAAACATTCTGGGTTACACCTTTGCAACTGAAAATTCACCTACAATGAAACTGTTAGTGGGTGCATGCAAATGCTGTTAAGTAACATCTGTTTCATTTGATTGAGATGTAACAACATTGTTTAGCCATCAAGCGATGACAACTGTTTTAAAGTTGTCATGGTGTCTATTTGTCCGTTTATTATTTATTTTATTATTATTTCCACGAGAATTTTAATTTGGATTGAAAAAGTACAGAAAGTTTGCAGATTCGGTCTCCCTCTGGAGTCAAGAATTGTTAAATTGTTAAATTTTTAGAAAGGCAAGGGTTCCATCTAGTGGTCAACAATGGTATTCCAGTGTAATGAGCTGGTACAATAGCATACTATTGTGTCAGGTTCAGACAAAAGCACAATTGAATTTAAAAATACTTAATACTAAAATAATCTACGTTTTTGAAATTTTCGCCATTTTGTTGCTTATTGGATACTGTTGGTTTTTAGCGTTAGACTGGAAAGTTGAAGGTATACACGGGGAAAATATTTTAGTAACGTTCTTACACCTGCTGCTTTCTGTCACGTTAATCAATGACAAGCAACAAAAGAAATGCAGGAACTAGGGCGCAATTCAAGTCAGTGTGTAAGCTTATCTTCGGCCTGTATCTAGGAGACCATAAACAAAATCAAAATGTCATGTGACCCGAAGATTACGTTTTAATTTAATTTTCCTGGTCCTGTGTTCAAGGAAAGCACTGGGAATGAGACGTTAGTGACCCAGAACAAAACAGAGGCTTAGGAAGATAAATTAAAAAAATCAAGTGCCAAAAATGAAAGTAGTTGCATATGAATCAGAATGAGGCTTATTTTCTATTTTCTGGAGGGAGGCTTGGCTTGGGTCGTAATTGTTGTGGTGGACTCAAACTGGACAATTTTTGGTAATATGAGGCTGGACTCAATGATGGACCAATAGACCATCTACAATCATCTCTATGGTCTTCTGAACATTCATCTCCAGATGGTTATGACTGCACCAGCTGACGTACCTCATATCCAAATGCATTCTTGATGCCATCATATTTAAGTCTGATTAGCACACACCCCTATGGGACACCAGTGCTATGGGACAGAGTGTCTGACAGACGCCATCCCAGCCTCATGTGTTGTGTCCTGTCTGTCAGGAAGTAGGTGATCTGCCGACAGATGGTGACAGGCTGTTACAGTGGGCATGGTGGAAAGATGATCCATGAAGAGGCTCTCAAGCAAAAGGGCTTTTTATTGAACAAAAAACAGTACTCCAGAAACAAAGGACCATGAGGGGGTCAAAAACAAAGCAGGGAGAAACAAACAAACTAGCAATATCGGAACAAGCACAATGACCAACTGGGGACCTGCGTAAGGGCAGGTGCTTACAACACATGATAAAGATGGCTTCCACAATGGGCAGGTGTGGGCTGTAACTAATCAACTGCAAAACAAGAGACTAGGGGCATCGAGGAGCAAGCAGATCAGGGTAATCACAATCAAACGCTAGGTTCTGGGGCCACGCTGGAGACACAGGAACACAAGTGAAACAGGACATAGTTACAAAACTAGATACAAACAGAAACAACTGACCAAAGTACAAAACTGGGAGCCATACAAGAACACAAGGAATCAAAATGAACAAGGATATACAACAGAATCTAGGCTTGGAAAATAAAATGTTTAACGGCTTGAACGCCTGATAGGGGAGATGCTTAGTTCAGAGTCATGTGTTGCCTGGGGAGCAGTGGAACACACTTGGAGTAAGACAGTGCCAAAACTGAAACTGTCTGGAAAACGGGATGGCCACTGACACCTGCTGGCCAATGAAGGAAATGACACATGACGGGGCAAGATGGGGACCGATCCTGACACAGGCACAGTAAGCTGGGAGAATTGAATGCATACGATCAGCAGGGCAAATTTGATCTGGAACAAAGTGAGCCAGTAGGACACACTACACACACATTGTATTTGTGCAGGATTATTCTCCCTTGGATAGCTCAGTTGGTAAAGCTGTAGATGCTATACTGTGATCCTTAGGTTGCTGGTTCGAATCCCACTTGACAGCGAATCAGTGTTTAGGGCAGGCAGGTGGTGTAGTGGTTAGGGATGCAACTGTGTAGTGAAAAGATTACTGGTTTGAGTCCCCAACCCACAAGTACTGCTGAGGAACCCTGAGTAAAGTACTGTCCCCAAACATTGCTCCCTGGGTGCTCACGTAGCTGCCCCTTGCTATGTCACATGGGTTAAAAGCAGAGGACACATTTTGTTGTGGTGTGTCAACAATGACGATTAATCACCTTCACTTATATTGAAGTGTTGGAACTTGATTTCAGCTTCATCGTGATGGTGTACCTCTGGGTACTCAAGTGTTCACCTTAGGATTGAGGGTGTCATTGTTTAGACCAGGGGTGGGCAGTCGTATCCGCAAAGGGCCAGTGTGTATGCCCGCCCCTGGTTTAGACGGACTGGTGTCCCTCGATGATCGCACATATAGATGCGCTCTGTGAAGGCTATCATCCTGCATCCTTTAACATAAAAAATTCCATTCCATTGCGATGTAAAGAAATCCATAAATCGAAAAGTTTTTAAGCCAACCAGACCTTGGGGACGTAGAGAAAGCAAATGTCGACACAAAGGCAGGAAAGTCAATCTCATGTGCCACAAAGTAAGGGAAGCTGATGACTCAATACTCTAGATATTTACTGAGGAACAGGCTGACATATGCCAGGACAGCAGAGGTTAATAGGATATTTGCTAAGGAAATGGAGTCTGGTTTTTGTGGGCCTCATAAAGAAACTTGCTGATGGGTCTCATAGCCGAGGTTCTCAGAAATGCAGAGAACTAGCATTTGAATATACAAAGCAAAACATTGTGGATGCACAACCAGAGCTGGTAGGGTAACAAACTTTGTAGAGGTCAAATGAAAGTCCACAGCATTCAGGCATAACGACCTAAACTAATTGATTTGACTATCTGTCTGTGGCAACAGCTAGGTGTCATGACACGAAAAAAGAAGGACTCGAGGGCAGGTGTGAGGAGGACTAAAGCAGGCTTTATTAAACCAAAACAAACAGGACAATGAGGGGTCAAAATGGGAAGACTAGCACTGGGAAGGGCACATGCAATGGGCGGACTGCCATTAATGACCAAACTGGAGAACACAGGACTGGGAAGGACTTATACACATGACTAATGAGAGGCTGACATGATGCAGGCGTGGATGGTTACACAGTAAACGTTATTCTAAGCAACATGAGAAATGAGGCCTAGCCAGCTACAGCACAATAGGACTGGGGATAACGAGCAAGACATGACTGGGCAGAGTTGGGAGGGATCTGGAGGACCAGCAGAGAGCAGGCTGTGACACTAGACATGCACTACATCATCATAATGATTGTACAGGGTTTACTAAAGGAACTAGGCCAGTTGGGGATGACGATAAGGTGTTTATCATGTGCAGGAAGAGTATTTGCAGAGGCTGCGTACAGAGAACTCTCTGCAGCATGACTTAAACTCACTACCTCGGGGTATTGACTCAACACACTGATAAAAATGTTCCACAATGATGCTGGCTCTGTGTTGAGTTGGCTGGATTTCTTCTGAGCAGTGGAGTCTTCCAGACACGCACAAGACAAGCGGCTAAATGCCCTTGAAGGCCTACTACAACAGATCTCCGCATGGAGAGAGGGACAGGAACCAGTTGTGGGTGGCAGCTTAAGAGGAGGAATGTCGGGCAGGCTTGTGGAGAAACTAAGTGGTTTGCTTCCTTTGTACCCTGTCATGTTTTGTTCACAGCAAGTTTGCCTGCTTGGCAGTAATACAAAAGGTTTCATGAAAAGAATTCGATCATTTATAACCCCACCCCTGACCTCTCCTTACTTCGCTTAATTGCTTACTTGAGCCATTTGGTTGTATAAGTGATAGTGGTAGCAGTCTGGTCTGTGAGGCAGTAAGGGATTTATATGTCCGTAATAAAGGTTCTTCCCTCATCATTGATTGTTTCAGGCAGTTTTTAGAACATGAATAACCTTTGAATTGCTTTGGACACGCTGCCTAGGGCGCCTGTGTCCCGTGCTGTGCACATTATTACTACATGTGCAGTGAAACAATACTAATTTGAGCTGAAGTCTGTGCCAGCTACTTTCTCACGTGCTAATTTAGATGCGGCAGTAACACCTTCTGCCATGAAAATTCATGCGTGCACTAATAAGCATGATTACATCCCGGTGTTTTTCACTAGACATTAGAAATCCTCTAAACGGATTAAGCATCACCAAAATCCGCAGTCCTGCTTTTACTTTTGTCCACTCCCGCTAAAAGGTTGCGCATTTATGCGTTCCAAGATTTTCCACAATTTTCATTTATACTAAAATCTGCCCCAATAGCTCGTATGGCAAAGAGTTAATTAACATCATTCCATAATGACATTTTTCTAGGAACTTTTACCAAGAAGCATCTTTTAGTATTTCCACTAGTAAGGACTGTGCAAAACTTGTAGCACTGTATCCTGCTGGCCAGTTAGGAGGTACCAAAACTGTCATCGACAAGCAAAGAAATTTTTAAGCACTTTTAATATACTCGAATGCACAATTTTACAATATGGATTACAAGGAATCCTTTAGAATCTAAGGAATCCTATCAACATTTTTTAACTCAAATAATGAGAAGGTCTAGGATCTGCTCTAAAAGCTTGTGCATTACATTCAAATACAATCAATCCATCTTTCAGCCTATTCTGTGCAGCATAGGGTGGAAGGCCGGGGAACATCCTGGACAGAATGCCAGTCCATCACGGGGCAAATACTACAGGCATATTAGAGAAACCAGTTGGCTTAACTGCATGCCTTTGGACTGCTGAAAGAGACCTGCATGTGAGACAGGGAGAATGTGGAGAATCTGTGGAGAATCTCCACATAAACACAGCACCAAGGCCAGATCTGAACACAACCTCCAATGAAAAAATGCATGTATGTGTAGTTTTATTAGTAGATCGTAAAATATTTACTGTAAAACGTACCATGGCATGGGGGGCGGTGTTTCCAGGTAGAGGGGTGAAATCGGGGAGCAAGCTCTTCCATCCACCAACAATTAATCACTAATTATCATTAATATAAAGCAATTTTTGGAGTAAAGATTGGGGACTTTGTATTTTACAATACAGATGGGTGAAACTACAACAAAGAGAAGGAGGAAGCTACTCGGGTAATAACATCCACTCTGCTGTGATGCAAACTGTGAATATGTGTTTCAGCTTGGGGGGTGGGGGGACTGGTGAGAGGGAACTGATTGCAAATAAAACCTGTTACCCGACACTCTCACAACCCAGGAGATTCATTTCCATATACTGCATCTGAATAAATGCATGGACAATTTAAAATTTTGTTGCTTTAAAAATGTTGTGGAAAATGTTTTTAAAAGAAAGTTTTGCACACGACTGTTACATAATTTGAACATTTCTGGTGTTGTGTTTGAGTCAAGACAGTATCTGATGCCACATGCTGTTAGATTACTGACTTCCTAAAGGCCGATTCATACTTCAGGTTTCCACGCATGCCTTTGTGCACGTTCGAGCTGTGGATGGTTGGAGCTGCTTTCGCTCATCCTGCATTTGGCTGCGGATGGTCCATGGTGCATGCATACAGCAGTGGTATTCCACTAGACCAGGAGAGGGCATGTGTATTGCAAGAAACAGAAACACAAGCAGTGTAGTGGAGAAAGTAAAGTTATTAGTCTAGGCTTGGGTGGCAGTACAGCAATATGGCATACAGCAATATACCCAAAGACTTTCAATGGGGTTAAGGTCAAGACTCAGTGGTGGCCAATTCATGTGTGAAAATTACTCCTCATGCTCCCTGAACCACTCTTTCACAATTCCAGCCCTATGAATCTTGGTGTTCCTGTCCTGGAACATGCCCATGCCATTAGGGAGGAAATAATTCATTGATGGGATAACCTGGCCATTCAGTAGATTCAGGTACTCAGCTGACTTTACTTTATTGCTGCATGACGTTGCTGAGCTGTAATAATGATCCAGTCATTGGCTCTTAGGTATCTGCTATTTTAAATTCAAACAGTGACTTTGATTTTGGCCCTACTGAGTAGTATACTGTTTTATGTACAATAAAATGGTATGAAAATGAGCCTAAACTAACCCTGCTCATCAGTTTTCCCAAATTCTCACCTAAAACCTTTAAACATAAGTACTCCAGGGATGCTGAACACAGGCTGACTGTCTCTCTGGAGACCTAGGTGTGTGATGTGAAAAAGAGGATTTCGGACACAGGAATTAATAAAGTACATTTAATAAAAAAAATTAAATGTTTTAATTATATAAATAATAGAAAATAAATAAATAAAATTTAAAAAATTATACATTTTTAAAATATTTTTTATTTTATAAAAAATAAACTGTCTATAAAAAAATAAAACCTGGCTATACACATACATTGTAGTGACAAACTGATTTTGCTAGCATCAGCCTACATTCCCATTTGCTTTCCAAATGCTGATAAAGCCCTGTCGATCACCTCAGTGGCCGATACATTGTGACATTTGCATTCCGCCTTGGGCTTCTTTTTATCTGATGTCTTACACGCAAGCTGACTTGAAAATTCTGTTTCAAAAGCTTTACCAAATCTGGGAAGCTGCATTTTGGTGCTTCCCCATTGAATTGTTATTTTATATGTTGTATGCCCAACAAAATAACATGTCACCGTAACAAAGTATGAAGTGATAAGGGCTGAGGTGGCCTTTGAGATTCGAGGCCTGGATTACCCCATGTGGACCAGCAGAAGGCAGCGTAATGGCCCAAAGCAAGGTTTGGTTTCCATGGCAGCACTACTTCTGCAGGTAACCTGGTGAATGAGATCCATCCGACCCTTTTATCTTAAATATCTTGGGGATTTTTAGAAGCTCGGATTAGGGGAGGGCAGGAGGACAGAAGAGGAGGAAGGCCTCTCCAAGGGTTTACTGTAGTATCTGGGGTTTGGCTGTAGTTCATCGCACCTAAGGGCTTTTAGTAAGTCTATGAGTTTCATTTCTTAAAGGTGCCACTTCGGCATTTTGTATAGTTCTTGTGCATTGCAGTCTTCTCTGTTTAAGTCCTATCCATCTCACAAGGTGCTAATCTTTGATCCAGGATCCTATCACACATAACGATGATACAAGCTACATGCCATGACAGCTGACAGGGGCTCAGAAAAGCTTACATTTTACATTCATTGATGTTTTTATGCACACCTCATTATTTCATCCATACTCATAGAGGCAGACGTTTTTTACTGGAGCAGTAAAGATTAAGTGGGCAGCATAATGGCTTAGTGGACTCATGCCTTCATGGTTGTCGGTGAGTCTCCCTGGTCTTCCTATGCATGCGTAGGTTTCCACTGGGGTTTCCAGTTTCCTCTTATAATCCAAAAACTGAGCCGCCCCCTGCCTCATGCCCTGTGATGGACTGGCATCCCTCCTCCGAAGTTGGCACTGAGATAGTTCATTTAAAGTGAATCAGTTGTTCAGATGTGGCGATGAAAAAACAGGCACATTATAATGTTTCCAGTTAGCTTGATTGTTGGATGAACTGAGAACATGTGAGCTCCATACAAGCAAAGTTTTGAACTAGCAAGCAGGGACATGTAAAGGAACAGTGCTACCCACTGAGCCACCATGCCACCCATATACACTGCTAGTCAAAAGTGTGGACATGCCAAGCCACCTATAAAGGAGAGCAACAGTGTCACATCATGTGACCTGGCCACCAGATCTAAATGAAGGAGAAATGGTTTTGGAGGAGTTTGACCCGAGATTGAAGGAAAAACCAATGAGTGCTCAGCATTCCAAGAGGCCACCTCATGAAACTGGTGTAGAGGAGACAGTAATCCCTGGAGCGATTGGGCAATTGGATCTTGCTCAAAGTGCCCAATGGAGGCATCACTCTGCTGACCACTGGATTAGTACTGCAACCTTCTGAGACCCAGCCCAGAGAGCTGCCCCCCTCCCACACACACACACACACACACACACACATACATACATACAGGTATATATAAAGACTGGTTATGCGGCAAGAAAATATTCTGTGTACCCTCATACTGCATCTGTACTGTGGATGTCAAACCCCATGTTGGAGGTTGGGTGTTATTCAAGCACTTTAATAAAAATGAGGTGACCCATGAATGTGTAATATACACACGCCACTGTTAATAGTTGTAAAATCATAAAATCATAAAATTTTCTTACAGATACCAACCAGTTTACAGTAACAGAGCAACAGCCTATTCAGCGAGAGGTTGGGGTATGTGACAGGGTATTACATTTCCTATATGACAGCAAAAGCACTCTTGGCATCTCCGGAATGGAGATGTGCGGTCTCCAGATTGCTTGAACTACACAATCCTGGACCATTAGTCAAACCCAGAGTTCTGTGTGACCTTAGCCCATACCCCTAGCCTGTTGGTGAGACAACGCATCGTTACATTGTTGGTAATTATGCAGGGGAGCAAGTTGCCTAAAATGACCGTGACTTTTGGCAGAATTTGAATACGCATGTTGTATTTTACTGGACTTACTAAAACTTAAGTTTGATTTGTCCCAGCCATGGTGGAGAGTGGGGGTACATACTTATGCGCATCGGCAAGTATGTCGCCAACTTGCCGGGGAATGACAGAGGGCGCTGTGCCTGGAGACGGTCGGCCGCGGGCGCCGCCTCTCGCTGCCCGCAGTGTCTGCGCCGGACTCCGCCGGACGGCTGCTGTGCGGAAGGCTGATCCTACGGCGGCGCCCCTTGCTGACGCGCCCCAGCCCGCAGACCGGCGTCCGTGCGGAAGACACAGCCGGGTAATATGTCGGCCTGCCCTGCTCACGCCGGTAATTAGGCGCCGTGCCTTTAATGCCGCCCGTTCTGTGTGCGTTGGGTGCGCGTACGGGAGGGGGGGGTCTTTTTAACGCCGTGCGAACCCCGCAGTGCGGCCTTTCGCACGAAACCGACACGGGGAATTGCAGTACACCTTGCGGCCGATTACCGGTGCGCTACCCCCGCCGCAGTCGCTCTCTTGCCGGCCGCTCCTGCCTCTCCGCGGCGCGCCCGCTAGCTGCCCGGCTCAGGGGACGCCTGCACCGAGCAGCCGGGGCTCCGTCCTATAAAGCCGGCGCTTCTTATTACCTTGACAAACATCTGCATGCTCGTGTTTCATTGTTGTTGTTGTTATTGCACATCCTTTAATGCATGGAAAATTAACTAGCTGCACAAAGCCAGACAAGATCGGGTTGGTATAGAAAGGACAGGCACGCGTGCAAATAAAGGAAATTAGTTTTTAACTGAATGAATGAACTGGAGGGGAAAGTTTCTGCTGGCCGATAAGCTGGCCGGACTGTACCTATGAGATGGTTTAGTGGAAACTGGGGCGATGCAGTTTTAAAATTTGCGCCACCCATGTAGCACTGGAATGCATTCGCTAGCTGCGTTAAGGCTGACCGTAATGTTATTTTGACATGGGATGGGGGAGGCAGCGGTAACACTTTACTATACATTTGGTTATGATGTTATTCCGACAGTGCCGGAGCAGGACGTCTGATCCGGATATTGCACGACTAGCTGTATTACAAGCAGCGAGCCCGACATTAATACCAGAAACACGTTTAGTCCGACACCCTCCCACTTATAAAATCTGTTTTGCTGATCAACGTCTATTAATAAGTTTTATGTTTGGAAAGCACCTTTATTTATTTTTGCTCTTGCAGTGTAACGTGCATATACTTAAGTTTTTTTGTGTGGGCTTTGACTTTTACTGTGATTCATTTTGAGGGGTCTCTGATCTAATCGGTTCATTGTAACTGGACAGTACAGTTGTTAAGTGGTTTTTATGGTTGCTTCCCAACCCCAGGGCCAGGGGTTCAAATTCTACCCATGTCTCGTGTGGGTGGTGTTTAGATGTTCTCCCTGTGCTGCGTGGATGTCTAGATGGTTAGAAAAGAGGCAAAAATATGCACGCCAAAATACTTTTGACAAACTGCAGCGTTGAGAGCAAAATGTTCTTGCTCTGCTGTTTTATTATTATTATTATTATTATTATTATTATTATCATCATCATTATTATTATTATTATTATTATTATTATGTCTTTTCTGTTGCTGACAAATGTTTGCCGGTGGCTCAGTGAGTGCAACTGTAGTCTCTCCCGGTGAAGGTCGCAGGTTTGAATCCAATCTCTGCTCTCTGTGTGGAGTTTGCATGTGCTAACCAAGTTTGCATGGACTTCCCCAGCTGGTTTCATAGTTAAACAAATGCACTCCATAACTTGCCTGTTCCCCAACTTGTACTCTCTGTTTTGTGGGACAGCCTTAAAGCTCATTGTAAGTGGATAATGGGCTGAAATATGGAGAGATATTTACTTTCATGCCAGGCAGCTTGTGCTGAGTTTTTCCATAAATCTGCCACTTCTCTCTCTCTCTCTCTCTCTTTTCTTTTTTTTGGCCAAAAGTGCCACATTTCTCTTGCATGGCCAGTGGCGCCTGGGTTGAGTAGACTGCACGCGCCATGTACTCCGAGTGGCGCTCCCTGCACCTGGTGGTCCAAAGTGACCAGGGCCACCTGAGTGTGCTACACACGTACCCGGCCACCGTGGGCCGTGACGTGGCCAACGCCGTGGTGCGTCCACTGGCCCTCAGCTCCCCAGTGACCGAAAGTCTCCTGAAAACGGACAAAGAGGTACGTTCCTGGTCCGAGGATCCGTCTGTCTACTCTCCTTGGTGTGCGGGCCCTGAGCTTTTTACCAGGTGTATGACTTAACTAACGACAATCACCATGGCTGAAATGTCAAAAGCAGACCAGTTGGTGTGAAATGTTCAGCTCCTTCCCTTAATTTAAGAATTTGGATCAAAGTATCCCATTAGTGAAGAAACGAATCAAAACAAGGTCTCTTGCAGTTGAGACCTGAATTCAGTCAGAACTGAATATATTTATAAAGAATTCCAAATTTTACTCCAAGGATTCCTCTTCAGAAGACCTGGCATTTTCTGAGTGCTGTTCCTTGCCACTGAAGGCAGTCCCATTGTCTTTCGAGCACGCCTTGCGCATGGATAATTCTGCAAGGCTCTGTACCTTTTGGCTCCTGCACTTAAAGATAAGAGCTGGAGGATTTCCCTCATGCCCTCGTGGGTATTCCTGCTCTCGGCTTCATCAGGCACTTCCCCAGCCAGCTAACAGCTCCTTTATATGGCGGCTCTGGCTTTAGATGTCCTCGTAAGAGGAAGGGGGTGCCTGAAACACCATTGTCTCGGCTTGGCTCTTAACTTTCTTCATGTTTCAAGAAGACAGAAACAATATGTTCTCTGTGTTTGTTCTCCATTCCCCTTCTGTTCACCTACTAAACTGTTAATTTTATGCATTACGTGTATTATACCGTTTATATTAGGAAAAAAAAGTTATGAAGAATTGACGACTATAAAAATAAGTCAGATTTATTTGTCATTTCAGCCGTATACGCGGTATACAGTGAAACCACAGACTATAGCCTAAATACTTTGTGTAAAGTGTAGGATGTCAAAAATTCAGATTGTGCCCAAGCTGGTGAAAACATTCTAGCATAGTGTCCGAATCTGGAGGTCCTCTCCTGAGGTGACGCTATCATTGCAGGTGAAGTGGACGATGGAAGTTCTCTGCTACGGTCTCACACTTCCTCTGGATGAAGATACGGTTCGACTGTGCGTTGACGTCTACACTGACTGGATCATGGCGCTGGTCGCTCCTCGGGAATCTATCCCACAGCCCATCATTAAGGAGCCGAACCTCTACGTGCAGACTATCCTGAAACACCTCCACAATCTTTTTCTGCCCAGGTATTTTAGGTTTATCCCTGTAGTTCTTGGCTACATGTATTGTTTTTCATTTCTTCACATTTGAAGCTAATTATATGGTGGGTGTTGGAGTCGCTTGCATATGAATTAACAACAAAAAACCACAGGGTTAGTCCTTGGCTAGGCGTATTAATGCTTTAGAAGTGTTTTTTACACTGTAAAGGCTATCACCAGCTATGCTTAAATATTCTGCAGTGCTAAAAACCATTGCCTGGAGGGCAGAGCTGATTGTTGCACCGGCAGCATTTTCATATAGATATCATATCAAATATACTGGCAGTCATATAATTAGATTCTGTTCTACTGCTGATGCACATTTCCGGTGGACTTGAGCCAGCGAGTCTGAGATCACCTGCAGATCTACACCTGAAATGCTGCAGGTTTGGTGGTGTGGCAATTAAAGTTGTCATTTTAGCTTAAAGGCACTAATGGTTTCTGCTGCTGATGTTGTCCACCCTTGTCGGCACCCCAACACCCCCGGGCGTAAGCGATTCCGATGATTGGTAAACCTGACACAGACATGGCCTCTTGCTGTGCTGCCCCCTTTTGACAGACCTGAGCACTACAGCCCTAGCCACTTCCGCCTGTGCCAGCGGGTGCTGATAGCCGTGCAGAAGCTGGCCCGTGAGTCTGAGAACATGGTCAGGGAGACCTGGGAGGTGCTGCTGCTCTTCCTCCTGCGCATAAATGATGCGATGCTGGCCCCGCCCACCGTCGGGGGTCAGTCCACATGGCCCCTGGGCCCCCGTGTCCGTCTCTTTCTCTCAGTCTCTTTCTGGTGGTCTTGTATACAGTGTTCATGATAACTGACCCTTTGTTATTGAGTTAAAATGGGGTGTTCGTAGTTCATGTAAAGATGCATTTATAAAAGGAAAATTCTATAATGTGGAAACTTTTTAGTAGTTCTTCGTGGTCTAAATTTCAAAGTTACATATTGTGATGTGTACATAAATTCATCTTTTTGGTTTACCAGTATGTGCATTATTAGTAGAGATGCACCAGTTATATTGGCCAGCTATGCGTATAAGCCGATGCTTAAAAGTGATCTGGTATTTACCACTGAAAATTCCGTTTAAGATGGTGACCCTTATTGCTTTGCACACTCACGTACTAAGCAGTCAGAGAAATGTCTGCTGTGTGGAATTATTTTAATGTTAGCGAAAGTGACGTTAGAAAAGCATTTTGCAAACACTGCTCTGCTAAAAAGGAGGATCTGCTAATAAACATTTCAACACAAATTTGACTGCTCAGCTTAAGACGAAACAGCAAAGAGTATGAAGTGTTCAAAACCAAACCGTTCAAAAAAAAAAAGGCTGCAGTATTGCTGAATAATGCTATTCTGTCAGTAATGCAAGTGTTTGGTTAGCTAAAGGAAATACAATGCAGACAGTGTGATATCAAAAGTTTATCACACTTGATGATCAGCCCTTCCGTTATAAATGTTATAAATATATAAGATGTATAAAGTTATAAAACAAAGTGCTTTGGGACTGATGTTGTATGCCAGAATTGTTGTTTTCTTACCAAAAAATAAATACTTTTTCATATTTTTGGAATGTAATTTCTTCATTTTTTTTATTTATTTGGGTGGAGTGTGGCTTTAAATTTATTTTAGCGGAACCTCCCAAACAGTCCGTATCGGTGTGTCAGTTTTCAAAATAATCAGTATCAGCCAGTAATTTCCTTACTTATCATTAATATTGGTTAATTCTTAAACCTACATTGTCAAGTAGAGTACAGTAGAAACAAAGATATAAAATAGTCATGATGATTCTCATATATGTTTTTATAATGAAGCTTGCAGATGGTCACCTTAAAACTTAGTTCGCATTCAGGTTGAAATTACAGTTCTTATGGTGGGTAGAGGCTAATGTCAATACTTAGTGCTACTATTTCATAATTTTTTTTCTGCATGTTTGGAATTTTGCCAACCCTTGGTAGGGGGCATTGCGGAGAAGCTGGCAGAGAAGTTGATCAGTGTGCTGTTCGAGGTCTGGTTCCTGGCCTGCACGCGTTGCTTTCCCACTCCACCATACTGGAAGACGGCCAGGGAGATGCTAGCTAACTGGAGACATCACCCCCCGGTGGTGGAGCAGTGGAGCAGGGTCATCTGTGCTCTTACTTCTAGGCAAGTCGGTGGCCCCTCAGCTGGGATGTATGTTTGTGTTGTACAGTCCGGTTACAATGGGCAGTTTCCCAGTATTCCGGCATCTGCTAGCCAGAGTCCAGTGTCAGCATGATGAATGTGTGAGTCTCTCTCCCTTGTGCTTTCCTCTTTAGATTGTTGCGGTTCACCTACGGCCCTGCGTTCCCCCCATTCAAAGTTCCAGATGAGGACGCCAGCCTGATCCCAGCGGAGATGGATAACGAATGTGTGGCTCAGACCTGGTTCCGTTTTTTGCATATGCTGAGGTCAGTGCCAGATAGTCACGAATTTTGCTGTCGTGTTTGCATACGAATGCTTGGAGTTGTTTATTTTCCATCTACCATCTTCCTGCTGCCCTGGACTTGCATGTTTTTCTTGGGGGGGGGGGGGGCTGGCATTGGGTGTCCAGCCTCATGTTCCCATTGCCACCTTGCAGCAACCCGGTGGACCTGAGCAACCCCATCGTTGTGAGCTCCACGCCCAAGTTCCAGGAGCAGCTGCTGGGCATCGCTGGGGTTCCCCAGGAGGTCGTCCAGCACCCCTGTCTCAAGCAGCTGCCCCAGATCTTCTTCCGAGCCATGCGCGGGGTCAGCTTTCTGGTTGATGCGTTTCTAGGTGAGAGACCACAAAGGTCATGGCAAGGCAGAAGTCTTAGCTTAGGTTAGCTTCACACAGCCATCACATTACTCAAAATTAAGCATTCATTTATCAGAATCTGAATCTTCATTGCCGCACAGATTTTGTTGGCACAATTTGCTACTGGAGATAACAGACAAATAATTAGTAGAGGAGCACCGTTCCGATACTCAAAATTGGTATCGATCCTGATCCATACCTAATCAGATGGTATCGGCCATACATGACCCAATCACGTCCAATGTTTACTTATTCAAGTTTTGGCAGTCTATAAAAAGAAAGCTCTTATTTCTTGTTAAATCAATTTTATACAATTAATCGTATGACAGCTCTTTCCCATTTTAGATGTGCTCTAGTGGCATCCGATCTGAATGCAAATGCCTGCCACCCACTGGGTGTGAGTGCGGTGACTCCTGCCTGCTGTGATGTCATGCGCGTACCCTTTGCAGTTGGAGGAGCATAAGAACGTCAGATAAGAGGGTGACGCTAGCAAATGCGACTTGCATGCTGGCAAAGCAAACTAACAGACATCTCTGCAATCTGGACGCGTTTTGCGCTAGTAGCACAGCGATTTGCAATCCTTGTAAAGAGTTTTGAGAGGTGGAAGTAGCATTTGATGGGAAATCCCACTGAACAATGTGCACACAATTCGCTAGCTTGGGTTGTTTTGCACATTTGCTACAACTTGTGATACACGAGGGACTGCTACCGCAATGAAGTGTAAGTGACACTGTTGTCAGTGGGAGAGAATTCATGGTGCAGTTTAATCATTCATTACTTGTGAATATCTTGGAAGATACTCAAATTGAACCTTGAATTAAACCTGGATGTTTCTAGATTTCTAGTTAGAGTTACAGTACTTATGTAAAATAAGCTTCAAGAATTTTCTAATCTCCTCCGAAATCACCATATTGCACTTAAATAGGATTCTATTGTGAAAAGCCAGTGATAGGCATCATGTTTTTTTTTTTTAAATACTGCAGGGCAGAATAAACACAAACCTGATTTGACTGGAATGCGTGACTCAAATCACTCTCTTTTCAAGAGCTCATTATCCTAGAAGTTTGCATAGTTTTTTTATCAGATGACCATGATCATTCTAAGCAATGAAGACGCTGCCATGTGAAAAGCCTGTGTCTTTGTTATTTTGAGTTACCTAGAGGTCGGGTCATATTTCAGGAGCTGGTCTATTGGAAGTACACATAATTCCAAAGGGATCAGCTGTGCTCACGTGTGAATTTGTTTGTTAGCAAACTGTCAGTTCAGCTCACCCTAGCTTGTGGTGCGCCCAGAGTTTTGAGTCAAGCAAAACTAGATAATCGGGAAAGGGATTGTTCACCTGTATACTGTTGGTTTAACATCATAAAACCAGGAATGGCTGGTTAAAGGTTCACTAGCACCTTAGCTTATGAATTACAGGCCAGACCCTGGCACACCCACTCATTATAAAGCTCAACTTGACTGTTCAGTCTCCTTCGTTTTTTGAATTTCTTTGCTCTCTCTAGATCTCAAAGAGAACAGATCAAGACGTGGGCCTGGCCCCTGGTACAATACAAAATCAACTAGAATCACAATAGTAATGCAGAATGGGTAATGGGAGTATGTACAGTGTTTATAGTTTATCTTGAAGATAACTGAACTGGCCTACAGCCGTGTAGCAAATTGGAGTGATTTTCTGTTATAGCTGGAGTGGGATGGGTGTCTGTGATGCTGAGAATTTCCTTGGCCATGGTTACATGGTGAATTTTATTAATAGGGAAAAACATTCGGCATTGATAGTGAAACATTTCTGCATGGACTTAGATTCTCGTTTGTCACTGGAAGTAAGGTATTTCCCTAGTTACAGATTAGGAGGGGGTTCTCTATTGTAGGTCACCATGGAAACATTGCTCTTAAAGAAGGGCGATGTCTGTGTTCCACTGAAAGGTCATTGGGTTACGCAAATAAACAGTCCATTAATAATGCTTGTTCAGAGGGAGCATTTGGTGAACAACTCAGTCCAGTGTTAGTTTCAGCCTAAAAAAACAGGTGAATTGGTTTGAAGTACCAGAAATATCCTGCTTTTGAAATGGTCCCCACTTTTTGCTTCTTCTTTCTCTTGCTTTGAAGACTTTTCAATATGTCTTCTCGCCTAACATCACTGTTTTTTGCCTTTATAATTTTGCCAGATGACAGTGACCTTTTGTCCCTGGCCTTTAAATGATACAGGCCCTTCTTCCTGTTTTGTGGCATGCCGTTAGTGTTTCTCTTCTGCTAAGTGGAATTATTTTGTCTGTCTCCCTTCCTCAGGGGTTACGGTCTCTCAGAGTACAGTATGTGACAGACTTCCTCCTTTAGGTATTGCATACCTAATTACGTTGGATCCAGTGTAACACTGTGTCACTAACACTTGGGCTAATGGACGGATTGTATGTTTTTAGGCATCGGTGAAAATTAAACTGTGTACAACTAAAAACCATATACTAATCATTAGCTTTAGCACTTCAGTAATCCCCTCGCATTAAAACTGATCTGAGTGATTGAGTGATTTACTGGGGTTGATTTTGTTTTCCAGAATCAATTGGGAGATGCCATAATACTTGTTTTGATTGTTTGTTTCCCTTTGCTTTGTTTGTCCAATAGTCTTCTCCACGTGGAAGTGTCTAAGAACAAATTTGAGCAGTTTTCTTTTTTACGGAACACAGTGGCATCCTGACTCAAACATGGCTAGTTACACTGTGAACCTGCTGCAACTATGCATTCCGGTACCTGGAATTTCTCTAAATTCCGACAAGTTCCTCAGCCTGGCTATTTGCCAACTGCATTACTATAGTAATGTACTCTCGCTTCCAGTTCCATTTGTTGGAAAGGTGGGGGTGCATGGAATGTGGTCAGATCTGCAGGCCTCATTCTCTGCTGCTGGGTCAGTAGTGCCTTTCCAAAACCCTTCACCTTGAAGTTGAGTTGCTGGGGTTTTGGGTTAATCCATGTAGCTGTCAGATGACCTTTACCTCTAACTCAGCTGGGGTGCTCTTGCATTGCACTTTTCCTCCTGTCTGTTTATTTTTCTGGATTTTTTGGGTGTGGGAGGGGCCATGGCTAACACCACCAATGAGAGTAATGCTTCTAACCGGAATAATGAGGACCAGTCTGTGGTTATAACAGGGTTCTCTCTCTCTCTCTCTCTCTGTCTCTCTCGCTCTCTCTCTGTCTCTGTCTCTCTCTCTCTCTCTCGGCTATGCCTGTCTACCTAGGAATTTCTCGGCCCAGGTCTGACAGCGCCCCACCCACTCCTGTCAATAGACTGACAATGCCCCCACCCCCATCTACCACCAACACCACGCCACCTCACAGCCGCCGGCACAAGCCAAGTGGGGGGGCCAGGACTGGCAGCAAGTCCTCCACGGTGGGTGGCAGCAGCCTCCCGTTCCATCGATAAATCACCCTCAGCGATGTGGAGCGCTAAGTGGTTTGTGTTTTCCGTGAACAGGGAGCCCCATCCTACCCACCCAAGCTGCCCCATCAGCCGTCCTCCACGTCCCCGCTGTCAAGCCCCAACCAAACGAGCTCCGAGCCCCGGCCCCTGCCCGCCCCGACGCGCCCGAAGGTCAACAGCATCCTTAATCTCTTTGGCCAGTGGCTGTTTGACGCTGCTCTGGTGCACTGTAGGCTCCATAATGGAATGAACAGAGATGGCAGCATGACTGGTAAGAATGGATTGTTTTTCTAAAGTTTTTCCTTTTCAGAATCACAATTGGGTTTATTGCCCACGTATGTTTACAATGGGAATTTGTCCTCAGCTGTTAATGGCTCCCAAGCATACAATTGATGCATGTACAGTTAACTCGGGACAATGGTTACATCCGGTCTCTAAGCACTTATGCAAGTCCCTCTGGCTAAGGGTGTCTGACAAATACTGTAAATGTAATGCGCATGTATACACGATAAGCTTGTGTGGTTGATTAGTATATTGCAAGCTATTTAAGCTATTTTCCATCAGACACAAACCATAAACGAAACTCTGCCTCAGTCCTTGAGAAGCTCCTGTTCTCCTCGTCCACTTCCTGTGCAGGAGCCATGCACGGTAGCTGGGCTGGGTGTTTCCCTCGCCCGACCCGCTTTCGCAGCTGCCGGGGTCTACCAGCGTCCACACGACGCCCCATCTCCTGTCGGCTGTGCAAACGGGTCGCAGCAAACGCACTTATTTTTGTCTGCCTTAGAGAGTGAGAGCAACTCTCTCAGATGAAGTCTTATTCTCACCACACTCACCTTCAGGAATCTATAGCGGGCGTAGGCAGCCCTGATCCTGGCACTATCCGACAGGCTTTCCCGCCTACCCACTCTCTGGAGAACCCAACCTGATGTCAGGCAAATAGTAGCAAACCCAATGGGAATGTTTATGGATTTATTTATTATTATTTTTTTTTTTTTTATTTTGGGCTGAAAATGCTTGTGATATTGGACAGACTTAGCTCTTCAGTAATCTAGCTGTGACATTTAACATTTATTTCCCGTTGCGCCCGCTCCTGACCTGCTCAGCTCTCGCTTTTGTGTAACGAGCCCTAATGGAATAATCTAGAACAATTCCTTTGGCTACCAGTGTTACAGAGGGCTGCTTTTGATACAATAAATACAATTACCTTTCCTATACACTTGCAATCCCTGTCCTTCTACTGCCATTTTTATTTCTTATTGTTGCGTAACTCCTTTCATGCCAGTCCTCCTTTCTTATAAAACTTGTAAGTAGGAACAATAGCTTGTTCTGTGTTTTTCCTGTCTTGCCATTGCCACCACATTTCCTTTCGTTCTGAACTTCTGTGGACGCTGAGTCCCTGCCGTTGCACTGTTATCCTCAGGAAAAGGATGTGGGGTGGGCGGGGAGGGATGAGATTTGTCCACTTCCTTTCTGTTTCTCTAGTTGGGAAAGTTTTTCTGGCTTGATGAATCTGACCCACCCTGTAATTAGCCAGGCTGCGATTGTGACCTACATCAGAAGAATTTGCAATAAGCGACATACAGACGTTTACTTTATTACCATTTAAGATGGTAATAAAGATGTTTTTCCCCCCTACCTCCCTGTTTTGTGTTTAATGTGTGTACATGTGTATTTACTAATGGCCGTTTGTCAGTGTATTGGGAGCTGACATAGTCTCCTGTAGTGTCTGACCAGAACACGGCTGCATGGGAAACTTTGTTCGCGATGCTTTGTTTCTTTTCGCATCTACGGTCAGCGAAAGATGAAGCGTGGAGTTGCGATTCAACGGCTCCGCAGTGTGGATTGATAAAATATAGCAAAATTAAACTTGACTTCCTTTTTAACTAATATAGACAATGGGTGCTTTCACACAGAAGTTATGGGACCTCGTCCCTGGTTAAAGGTCCCTGTGCTCCCTTGACCAGGGACGTTTGTAGCTCCTGGCCACTTTCGAATGTTGCTTTCACACTGGCCAACAGAAACTGGGATCTTTATGCTAAATCAGCACAGGGTGGCTCAAAAAGCTCGTAGGTTATACATCAGACATAAATCAAAACTACACTGCCGCCCCAAAACAATGGAGGATGAACAAGTTCTGTTCAGTTGTTGCTGTGCTAGTTATGTCTCTTTTCCCTGCACTTCTGCGTAACTTAAAAGTTAGCGGCAGTGCTTGTGGTCAACCAGTCAGCAAGCTGTCATGCAGCCCCTGAATTCAGTCACATCCCTAGTCTGGTGCAGGTACTAAAATAGGGTTCAGGAATTGCCTCAGAGGAACTTCAGTTGCGCCAAGTTCTTGTGGTGTGTATGCGACAAAAGGTCCTGTGGTGTAGAAGCACCTATTTACGGCTTCTCTGAGATTTACTGTTCTACTTCTGATAGTGTTTTTTCTGAATTTTTTGGGTGTGTTCATGGTTTGAGCTATTAAATAATAATTTATTGAATTTGTTTATGCTAAATAATCTTTTATTGAGAAGCACTGGATGTGTGGCTAGTGTCTTTCCAGCAGCAGTGAAGAGCAGCTCCTCTCTTAGTGTAACCTTTGTCAGGCATCCCGGTGGGAGATGTGCTTGGTTCCATTCAGCCTGTGTCCTCTGCTCGCCCCATCAGCCCTGGCCACCCAAGCTGGAGTGGAGCTACGCAGGAAGGGCTCCCAGATATCTACAGACACTATGGTCTCCAACCCTATGTTTGACGCCAATGAGTTCCCGGACAACTACGAGTCGGGAAGGGCAGAGGCCTGTGGGACACTATGCAGGATATTTTGTAGCAAGAAGACTGGAGAGGAAATTCTTCCCGTCTACCTTTCCAGGTAACTCTCGACAAAGGGCATAATATAAATGCAGCAAAACAAAATGTAGACTTAACCTTAGACCTTCATAGGTCTGCTTTAGATTTTGTAGTAGTTGAACCTGAGAGTTTTATCATCAACTAAATGGAGACGTTCTCTGCAGGTTTTACATGGTTCTTATCCAGGGTCTCCAGCTCTCCGAATTCATCTGCCGCCCCGTACTGGCCAGCATAATCCTTAACTCGTCTGCTCTCTTCTCTTCTGACCTGAAGGGGATCAATGCTGTGGTCCCTTACTTTATCTCTGCGCTGGAAACTATTCTTCCTGATCGGTGAGAACTGCTATATTTACACTAACCATAATTGTTCATAAATTATTGGGAGGCACAGTGCTTCAGTGGGTAACACAAAATGAAATAATTAAAACGTAAATGAAATAACTTTAATATGAAATAAATATGAAATAAAACATAAAGAAAATTATCAAAGTATGCTAAAGGTTGTCATCTGAGTAAAAATAATACTCATGTAAACTTTAAAAGTTACCACTGAACAGCCAACCAATCATGAACCAGTACGCATCAAGGCCAACATCTGATTGGAAGGTAGCATTACTATGTGGTAAAAGTTTAGTAGCCTATACCTTTAGTTTTCAGCTGCAGAACTAGCATTTGTATGTATCGTTCTGACCAGAGCCGTCTAGAGAGTGAGTCGTGTCAACGGAAGTTTGAAATGCTTGACCATCACCTGGTTCATGTAGACTAGTTCCAGGAAGTGCTTGGCATGCCATTTGTATGCATTAAATACATATACAAAGGACATTGATTTTTGGTTATTAATAGTTAGTAAATGCATTGATTTTACAATAATTATGTAGCACACCAACATTGATATTGTAACCTCAATATGTTAATTAAAAAGAAAAATTCGCTATTATTTGTGGCTAGGGTTACCTGGCTTGTTTTAGGATTAAAGAGCGTGTTTATTGCTTTGAGTTATTATTCTTTTTATTATCATGTTCTTAAACTTGTATGGTAGTCAAGAGCTTTCATATCCTAAGTTATTGATATATTTGGAAGGAGGGGAAGGGAAGAAACATTTTTAAAAATCACTTCAGATTAAGTCTTCTGGCATTTGTTCAATTCGTGGTGTTTTCAGTAATCCTGTGCTAACTGAGGACCGATATAATCTTAATGACTGATTGACTAATAGACTCAATCATGAATAGCAGGCCCAGCACATTTGTCTGTGCCCTTTCCTCCATGTTGTCATGCATATAATCTCCAACATGGTTTGCTGTGCTGCATGGGGGTGCTCCGATAACTCAGAAAAAGCTGTATGGATTTCCCAGTAACACAGAGAGGAAGAAAAAAATCATTTCAAGTCAGTAGGAGAAATCTAACTGAAACTAAAGATTGTGGGGGGAAAAAGTAATAATATTTAATCACTTCATTTACACATTCTCACAAAGACACCTACATTTTTGCAGCAGACCGTTAGGTTGAGGGTTCACAGAATGCTCCTGACAGGTTTGCATTCCCATCTCCAGGGAATTGTCCAAGTTCAAGACTTACGTCAATCCCACGGACCTGAGAAGAGCCTCAATTAGCATTCTGCTATCGATGCTGCCTCTCCCCCATCATTTTGGAAACTTGAAGTCAGAGGTAATTCAGTAAATCTCTTCTCCTCATTATCAAAAGTGTTTTGAGCCACTGGAAGCTCCTTATGATCATTCAGACATTTCTGCTGTAGCTTTTCTGTTCAGTGGTACTACCCCATCAGAGTGCACGCGAGATCCAAAAGCAGATCATGCCTAGTAGGTGTGTTGTTCGTCTAATAACATGGATCATAAAGTCCAGATTCAGTCTTCTTGTTTTTTCCAGGTTCTTCTGGAAGGAAAGTTCAGCAATGACGACAACGCGCACCACGACAAGCCTGTGACCTTTCTCTCCTTAAAACTGCGTCTGATTAACATCTTGATCGGTGCCCTGCAGACTGAGACTGACCCCCACAACACGCAGATGATTCTGGGTTGGTCCCCGTTGCCATTTTGAATCATTACTGGATATGTTTTCTTTTTGTATTTCATTTTTTTTTATAATATTTTTATAGGGGCGATGCTGAATATTGTCCAGGATTCTGCGGTTTTAGAATTGACGGGGACTCAGGCCGAAATGGTAATGACATATTTGCCATCCTGAGTGTTGATCCCTTGCCGAATCCCTTCTGCCATTTAGTCACACTTGTCTGTAGCGAGTGACTTGAATGACTCTTAAAAAGCGTTAAGTCGACCTGGCAGCGGACGTCGTTAAAGATCCACGGCCGTTTCTCGCCAGGTCAGTGGTGACGGCTGCCCCGTGTCAGCGAAGAGCCACAGCAGGAACAACAGCGGCATCAGCTCCACCAGCGGGGGGAGCTCTGAGCTCACCACCCCAGACAGTGAGCGACCAGCTCAGGCACTCCTACGGGACTATGGTACAGTATGCAGTCAAGCAGACGCTAACAGACATTTCACGTCTCTTGCATGGTATTTTTGAAAAATGTTGCTGGATTTGTTTGTAATTTTACAAAATATTGCTAAAGATGCTGGGCCTATCAGATCATTTAAACTGTAATATAGTAGTTTAATCCTATATCCATGCACTGTTTATTTCCTATTTCCACAGCTAATATACATACAAAAATAATTTGTATGTTATTCATCCTCTTTTTTTTTAGCAGTCTTTGCAACTGTGATATGGAGATGTAAACAAAAAAACACTGGGTAAAAATGCGTATGACCCAAACTTGATTTTTGTGTTATGTTTGGAGTGGTGCTGTGCCAATTAATCTGTATAAACAGGATTTTGTGAGTATGCTGTCTGGCATAAAAATGTCTGTCTATAACAGTAAATGTTTGTTGTGACGTGACCATTCAGATGATAGCCGGATTTGAATGCTGCTGTATAAATAAACCTGTCTCATTTTCATAAAAAAAAGGTTAAATCTGTAATTTGATTTTGCATTTTATTCACTATTACAGAGGCTGTATGCCTCAGAAAATGCCCTGCTTTCAAAACATTGAAAAAAATGGCCATTTTGGGAGGTTGGGTGGAGGCATCAGGAGGGACTGATTGGCGAATTGTTTTTACCTGCCATGCAGTTCGTGAGATGGGCTAGCGTTAGCCATAATGAATACATTTAGTCATGGCAATAGTAATGAAAATCCAAAGTCATGCTAAATCTGTATTTACTTTTTAAGCTTAATTTTGACATCATTTTGTGTGTTTTCACCTAATGTATTGCTACTGCTGTGTAACTTTATCCATACTGCTAACAATCAGTTGAAATCCTCTTTGACTTCACTGTGTGAAATACCTGTGCATTGTTGTTACCGTCTTTGGACAACTGATACTTGGGGCCTGGGTTACTTTAATGAGGCTGAATTCTACACAATTTCTATGAAGTGGCATTTGGGTTGGCCTGTTTGCTTTGTATGCCTCTATTGTTGATTATTAATGCCTCACATCAACCCCCCCTCCATCCTGCCCCAGCTCTTCATACAGACACGGCCACTGGCCTCCTGATTCGATGCATCCACTTGGTCACCCAGAGGCTCAACTCGCAGTGGAGGCCCGACATGAGCATCTCACTGGCGGCTCTGGAGCTACTGGCCGGCCTGGCTAAGGTACTGAACTCGGTGCAGGCTGCGGTATGCGGTCTGGCCACAACATTACGCAGTTTGACACATAGCTGTCCAGTCGTATCTTGTTGGAGCTGCTGAGTCATTCTATATACAAAGTTTAAATTGAAACACGCCTCAGGTTTGTATTCTGCTTCCGCTGTTCAAGTTCAAATGAAAGTTTGAACTTGGAAAAGTGCATTTTCGTACATCATGAAAGGCACACAGCCGCGGTCATGTGACTTCCTGCCGGCTCTTCGTTCCCTCACTCAGGTTAAGGTCAACGTCGAGTCCTCGGACAGGAAGCGTGCCGTCAGCTCCGTGTGCGGTTACATCGTGTACCAATGCAGCCGGCCTGCACCTCTGCACTCCAGGGACCTGCACTCCATGATCGTGGCGGCCTTCCAGTGCCTATGCGTGTGGCTCACAGAGCACCCCGACCTGCTGGATGAAAAGGCATGAGACCTCTTACGTTGCCTGCCATGACTTAGCCTGGCCACCAGGGCGGCACTGTGGGTCTTCAACTCCTGTCTCCTTGCAGGACTGCTTAATAGAGGTGCTTGAGATTGTTGAGCTGGGAATATCGGGGAGCAAATCAAAAACCGGTGACCAGGAAGTGAGGTACAAGGGTGATAAGGAGCACAACCCCGCCTCCATGAGGGTCAAAGATGCGGCAGAGGCCACGTTGTCATGGTGAGGAAGGGTGGGGCTTATTATTTCTTGGGATCTTCAGCAACCGTGGCTCGGTGCCGCTTTAATGCCGCCCCTTCACTCCTGGCATCCTTCCGACAGTATCATGCAGGTCCTGGGTACGTTCCCCACCCCAAGCGGCCCAGCGTCTCCCTGCAGCCTGCTAAATGAGGACACCTTGATCAAGTATTCCAGGCTGACCTCCACCGGCAGGAGCAACTTCCGCTACTTCATTCTGGATAATTCTGTCATCCTGGCGATGCTGGAGCAGCCTCTGGGGAATGAACAGAGTACGTACCCCCCACCCCCTGCCCCCCATTCTGTCATGAATAAATCAACAGTTGCAGTTTCTATCCTTTGAGTAAATCTGACAGATTGAGTCCCTGTAAGAGGTGGGTGAGTTTGGCCTTTTCTGCTCTACATAAAAATAATAATTACTGCAAAAATCACAGAAATAGGTCATTTCAGGAGTATAAGAGAAGAAAACGGGATCTTTTTAGAGGTTGTTAAATTGTTAATTTTACTTTCCATGTTCTTCTAAGGTGTTCAAAGAAGTCTGTGTACACCAACTGTATGTCAAAGCGTGGTTTATAACTCAGTGGGGTTATGACACTTGTTAATCAGTGGTGCATCCCGACCTGAAAGTAGGTTGTGGGACTGTTTTCATTGGGTCATGGAGTGTGGGGTTAAAAAAAAAAAAAAGTTTTTTTATTAAAAAAGTTATTTTTCTCTTTCTATTTTGCTGCACTTTTTTTTTTTTTTTTTGTGAGACAAATTTGGTCGTAAATTAATGACCAGGTGAATAACGTCGGTCCTGAGGCTAAAGCAGGTGAGAATCACTAAGTTAGGTACCTATGCCTTTGTGGAGAAGGTCATGGGCGCAAATCCTGTGGCCAGCACATCAGCATTGGTTCCTTGAACAATTAGTATCGGTAACTAAAGTGTAGTGTCTGGATGCTGTGTATTGTTCTGTATTGCGCTATATGTAGGAGCGGCTGTTACCCAGAACCGTGCTTGGCTGGCTGATGGTGCAAATTAATAGCGTTATAGCGCCCCCTGCAGACCCCTGCCCGTCCCTGACCATACTGATTCGAGGGATGTCCGGGAGGCACGCCTGGACCATGCAGCTCTTCCACCAGCCCAGAGGGGCCCGAGCCCATCAGAAGGTATAGCATGCACTTGCGTCTGTACGGCATCAGCGCCATGGAGTTGTGGTATCCAGCCTCTGCGAGATTAATCCATAGATTTATGTAGTTCGTGTCATTGTGTTTGATGCATCTAGGCTTTAGAACCTCAGTTTGGGGGCATCTCCTGACAAGCCCATTCGTCCCCGTTCCTTTCCCAACCCTGACAGCAGGCGTTTGTCCCTGAGAGCCGGCCAACGCCGAGAAATGATGTCGGCGTTCGGTTCAATGTTAAACACCGACCTTTTCCAGAAGAAGTGGACAAAATTCCATTTGTTAAAGCAGACCTCAGCATCCCAGACCTACATGATATTGTAAATAAGGAGGTAGGTGTCTTCATTCGTGATGGTTTGCTTACAAAAGCCCATTTATTATTTGTTATATTATTTTGTTAGATGTATATTTGTTGTGTTTTTTTCTTTCAATGGCAGCACTAGCAGAAGGATACACATATGGATCTGTTGGCCTGGCAGCAAGTTGGCTTTGCGTTTGTTAAACTTAGAATCTGCCCTTTGGTTCCCAGCTGGAGGTGCATCACGACAAGCTGCGGAGCGTGATGGAGAAGCAGGTGGATTACGAGGCAGCTCTGGAGCGCCACAGTGAGGAGATCTGGAAGAAAAAGCCCTTCCCAGACCCTCTGGTAGACTGCAGCCCGCCCCCTAGTTCACAGGAGTTCCAGAGCGCCCGCCTCTTCCTCTCTCACTTCGGGTTCCTGTCCCTGGAAGCCCTGAAGGTACGGTGAGAGTGACTGGTCAGCAGGGTGGAGATGTCAGTTTAAGAGTATAATGAATCAATGATTTAAGTCATCAATTGGCATAGCTAAGACTAACCGTGTCTTATTTTGGTGTTTCAGGAGCCAGGCAACAGCCGGCTGCCCCCACACCTGATCGCCCTGGAGTCTTCCCAGCCCGGCTTCTTTGAAGACATCAGTTACCTGGACCTGCTCCCCTGCCGGCCCTTTGACACGGCTTTCATATTTTACATGAAAGCGAGGCAGAAGAGCTGCCAGGAGGTGATTGGCCGTGATCTGCAGAATGTCAGGGCTCGACAGGAACAGCCCGATAACATTCCCTTGTGCCACTCGTCTGCTGCAAGCATGCTAGCTTGGATTATCATTTTTTTATTTGTGGCTAGATCCTGAAGAATGTGGAGTCCTCCGCCAACGTCCAGCAGCACTTTGTGGAGTTTTTGTTGTCTCTGGGCTGGCCCGTGGAGGTGGGCACGCACCCTGGCTGGACGGGCAGCGTGTACACCAGCTGGTCCATCAACACCTGCGGTGGCGCTGAATTCCCACAGCGTGGTGAGTGTGCCGTCACCTTTCAAACCTCGTCGTCCTTCTGGAAAGCGGCAGGTTAGTCCTTCGCTTGCTGGATAGAGTGTTGCTCTTCTGACAGATGAGGCAGTCATTCTGGGGGACACAGGCGGCGGCGTCTTCAACGGTGAGAAAAGAATCCTGTATTATGCTGACGCCCTGACAGAAATCGCCTTCGTCGTCCCCTCGTTAATGGACTCTTCTGGTAGGTGACATTGAAATAAGCCTCTTTTGTGATTCATAACCTGATCCTGGTTATATCTTTTGGCTTGTAGGAACAGAAGGTAAAATGTTTGGTTCAGAGAGAGCCAATCAGATTGTAGGGGAGGTAGGTCTAAACAACTAGAGGAGGCAGGACCAAGACATCTGATTGGTTGGTCTGACATTTGAGTCATGATTTGATTGGTTATCTCTCTGAACCAACCATTTTTCATTCAGCCCTCAGAACATGTTTGTGTAAATAAAACTCCCATGAGCTAGATTTAGGCTTTGTAGCATTTGTTAAATGCTAGTGGTGTATGTATCAACCTTAATTGTCCTCATTATCAGTATTCTCCTGTTATTTTTTGTTGTTTTCTTTTTCATTTTTTATTATGCTTTGACCTGCTGAAGTCTAATGTTGTTATTAAGAGACTTCCACCCCCCCGACCCCCAATTTTAGTTGAATCACCAGAAAACAGTCTGCCTACCAAAGAGGCTGTGTCTCAGATGGATCTGCTGCCTAGCCTGCTGAAACAGGCCAACCTGAAGCTGGAGCTGTTCCCAGACCAGTCAGAGAATGTCACCCCCACCCAGAGGGTAGGCCTCCGGAAAGCCGTACTATGCTGTTAAAACACCCCCAAACAGGAAGGTCTTATGTGACCAAGACACTATTACAAAAATACTTCAGGCGCATGGAAAGCCAGAAATGTGGAGTCTGTTTCGCAGGGGTGTTTACAGCCATTGTGTTGATGTTGGCAGAGTCCCACCGTGAAGGCGAGGAAAGTGACCCCGGGAAGGTCGCTCCCTCCCCTGGGGCCAGAGACAAAAGTGCTGGTCGTCTGGGTGGAGCGCTACGATGACATCGGTAAGGGCCACCCTGCCTGGCATGCTAGTCTGGCACCAAAACAGACCCCTGTCTAACATCCTAGAAACTGTGCAGATGTAATCAGTTATGATAATACCTGGGTTGCAGAAGTTGTGCTCAGTTTTAGCCAGTCAGTTCGGTTTCGGTGATGCAGTGGTATGGCAGGATCTTTTCCCAGCACTTTTTGGACCTACCAAAACATTCACACGCACCTCTTCCTGGAGGATTGATTTCTCACCCCCCCTCCCCCCCCCCGTAGAAAACTTCCCCCTTTCAGAGCTCCTGATCGAGACCAGCACGGGGCTGGAGGCCCAAACGGCAAACAGCAGTACTTCTTGCAGGTACTATTTGTATGTTTCCCTCATGTATAATCACACAGTCATGATCACAACTGTCTTGTACGCCTCATACTCAGACTGTTCTCTTTTCGAATTTGCAGTTTATTACAAATTTGTTTTGCTAATTAAAAATAATTGCTAGTCACTTTGAATCTGAGTGACTAGGGGTAGTCTCATCTTTCAACTCCGAGGGATGCATCTGTATGTTCCCATCTTTTGCAGATAAAGGTGCACTGTTGGATTGAATTGTATTTCAGTGAATTTGTCCCAACTTTTTGGCTTGGATGGCGGGATGGTTTCTGATGAGCCTCTGACTCTCTGCCCAGGTCCATCACATCAGAGAAAGACGTGCTGGTCATTTTCATCCATCCTCTGAAGACAGGCTTGTTCCGCATCAGGCTGCATGGTGCTATGGGAAAGTTCAACATGGTGATCCCCCTGGTGGACGGAATGGTGGTCAGCAGGCGGTCTTTAGGTCAGACACTTTCTGCCACGTAAAATACAGGATAGCGAGGGCGTATGGCAGTATTGCTGGTGTCTCTGTCTGGGTGGAAGACGACTCCTGGATCTACGTGATATGGAAACAGGAGGATGGAACAGCGAATCTGTTTTGAGAGATGGGCTGTATAGCGGGGAGCAATGAAAACAAAGCAGTGCTTCTTTGGCTGAAGATTTGGGGGGAAACGGATACCAGAAACACCAAAAGGCAGTCAGGTTCCTGCTGTGAATGGTTACTGGTGGAGGAGAAAAGAAACATGTCTTTAGTATACATTATTGAATAACAAAAATCAGGCTAATATGCTGTATACAATACTGAACTAAAGCCTCAGGATGCATATTAATTGGCATTACCACAATGACAGCTACATGTATCTACAGGAAATGACAGTTTCCTTTTGTCTTCCCCCCCCCCCCACTCCTTCTTGGATCATTTTAGGGTTCTTGGTGAGGCAGACAGTAATAAACGCTTGCAGACGAAAGAGGCTGGAGAGCGACTCCTACAGCCCACCCCACGTGCGGAGAAAACAGAAGATTGCAGAGATCGCCAACCGATACCGAAACAGGCAGCTGGAGCCCGAGTTCTACACCTCGCTCTTCCAGGAAGTGGGCGGGGCCAACGGGAGCCAATGAGCAGCAGGTACACAGGGAAAAGAACTGGTCGGATTCTTTGCATTTATATGCCAATTTATTTCTTTATACCAGCATTTTGGTAGCCTTTTGCTGTGTGAATGAAATCTCCCGGAAGGACGCAGCCTCAGAAATTCCGCTCCTCGCAGAGGATGCACGCAGCCACGGACAGAACTGTAATTCCAAGCAGAGCATCCTCCTCAATATTCTGAGCGAACCAGACAGGCAAAGTTTGAGTGTTTGTGACACTGGTGTCCAGACACTGGGTCAGAACCAAACAGCTTAGCTAAAGCTGGAGATGCTTTCTTTCCTCTCAATGAGACAACTACATTATCTGGATAAAGTTTTAGTCTAATTCTTCCCTGACATATTCAGCATGGTTGTTTTATGCATTATTGCTTTTTACTTTTTTCTGGACATTCCTTAGTTTCTTTTTTTTAGACATAATTGAATGTGAAATGTTGTTAATTCTAACTGATACGAAAAAGTCCACTACAGAGTTATTTATTAATATTAAACATAAGATGCAATTTAGCACATGGGTATAGTCCACTACTATACTATTAGGCTATTTTGATGCTGCACAACACTGTAGGTATAAATAACATAGTGAAAGTTTTTCTCCTTTCATCAGGAAATGAGAGCAATCTTTTTGTTCACTGTTGTACGTCTTCTTACAATTTTTCTGTCTTTTGATAAAATCTCAGGCAGTTTATGTTGTATTCTTTATGCATTTTCACCTGGAAATAGCTTGTATGGATTGTAACCAGCTGACCTCTGATTTGGGCATTTGCATTGAGTTTCTCTCGCTCCTCTGCATTAGTTTCCTTAAAATGTTCCTTAAGACTGTGCTACTTAAAAAAAAAAAAAAAAGAACTTCATAAATTGAGGCTGTAAATCTGTTACTGTACCAGTAGTTAATTTTTAGTAGTAATTTTGAAGTTTTGCTACTGTAGATTACCAATTTATTTTTAAACTATATTTCTTGTTTGATGAAAAGCCAAAATGACAGCGCTTCTTGCTGGAGTCACCTGTTCTGAAGGTCATTTCTGAGTGACTGCTTTTCTACCCTGCCTGTTAGGCTGGCTTTCCTGTCATACCTGAGAAGAGTTTTTTTTTTTCCCCCAAATAAGCAGATTGTCCCTGTGATGCGTTCCCACCTTTCCGACCAATGGGCATCTTCATCTTCACTTAAGGGCTGACATGTCGCTTGTAGCATCTTTCTGGGTAAAAGGATCATTTCCGGCTTGTTTCAGTCTCCAGGCTCATAAGGGAATCCCAATTCAAAATTTGCTGGACCTTTCAGCTGCAATTTTTCTTATTGAAATATGTAAATGATGTCTGAAATATTAACAGGTTTCATGAATTCACAGGCGTATGGGAGCTTAGATTTTCTTTTAGAAGATAACTTTTTAATTTTAATTTGAACCATTTTGCTCCCTATATGTTAATTGTTTTGTGTTTCTTGTCATTTTCTTTGTTTAAAGTTTTAATGAATTATTCTGCCAAATTGGAGGGCTTATCTTGCTCTGTAGACTTGCAGTTATAGCTGTTTAGCATTTTGCTACTTTTTTGTTTTGGTCAAGGATATTCATTCTAGATGTTAGTTTGTTTCCACTGGTTACCCGACACTTCTGAATATAACAAAGCCTTGTATTAGACTGAAATGTGACAGATTCAGTCGTTCAGGGTTTTTTTTTTTTGCTTTAATATATCATTCAGTTTAGGTTGTTTTCCATGCTCCCGGGTTTATGGAAGGTTAAATAACAAAAGCCATTGTGTGTTGTACAACCTTGGTTCAGCACATAGTCTAAATTAGATTTTTAAGATGTTTTGTTGTAAATATTTGCAGTTTTTAACTTGAAATGTATAAATTTGAAAGACCATGTACATATAAAGTTGTGGAGTATGTTTCCTTTGTCTGTTCTCTTTATTCTACAGGAAAGTGCTTGTTTGTATTTATGTCAATTATATATTTATAAAATATATGGTGCAGTATATTGCATTTTTATAATGAAGCGTATGTATACATATATATATACACACACATACGTATGTACACACACACATATATATATATGTAATCAATGCATATAACATCAAGAAGATATCTATATCCTAGTAGCACATTGGATATTGAATGTGACACATGTATTGCATAAAAAAATTAATTTATCACACAGAAGTGTGTCGTGTCTTTGTTCATTCTTCAGGGACCTGTTGTATAACCTGCAAACATGGCTGCTTGTCATGCAACTCCGTCATTGTTCTCCTTTCGTTACCTAACCCTAAAACAAAACACCTCCTATTTTGTAAAATGAAGCCGCAAAGTTCTGTGCTTGGATGTCTTCAGTGACTTAGTGACCAATATCAATTGTGTGATCAGCTGGTTGCCGTTAATTCTATGTGTGTCCAGCAGATGGAGCTCTTTCCGCAGCAATACCCACATAAACTAAATCGACTAAATCTATTACATGTATTTGTAATCAATCAGCTAAAATATAATGATTGCCCTGAGAAGCACTAAAGTACATTTTTCATAGGTGCTCTTATTAATACTTTACTTGATTACTTTTTAGGTAATTTTTTGTGATGTGCTGTATTTAAAAACATTTATCTGGATAAATGATCATAGGTGTCTCTGTGCTTCAACTGCTCTCATCTCACACCTATAAGGCCTTGACTGGCTATTAAACGTCGGCCCACAGCTCCTGCGAGTTCTCGGGGTCCCAGCTGGCCTCGACTGGGCCTGGTTGCAGCCCCTTTGGTGCCAGTCCCTGCCGGATCTGGCCACCTTCTGTATTCTGTCCGGTATTCTGGCAGTGTCCCTCCGAGCTCTGAAAGTTCCTGGATGTCAGCCACGTCACCGTCTGTGCTATGGCTTTGCAGAGGTGGTCCTCTTGCTCGCTGCATGGTGGCCCTTTGCCAACACACTTTGCTATTATTATTAAACTGACTAATGTAATTGTATTTAAATTTCGCACCAATTCGTTTTTATCTTGTCCTTGTCCCAGCATAATGCTCATTAATATTCCCTTGCAGTGTTCAGTTCTCTAAATCGAGACTGGTACACTGCAATTTGTACAAATGCCTCATTGTCAATATCATCATAGCACCTGCGATTTCTTAGTGCGGGTCTTACTCTCTCCAGCTTCACATACCGTGCGGTATGTTCTCAGTCTGTCTTCAGCTAATTTTGCTCTTTATCAAACAGATGCACCCCCAGGCGTGTCCCCAGAACAAACAATCATCGCGGGGTGGGACCGTGGATCACATCCCAGAGAAGCACCATGACCACTCCTGATATGACAGAACAGATGCCTTTTATTCTGTGCCTTTGAAACTAAATGAAAGGAAAGCACTAGAATGTGATGCCATCATAAAGGAAAGCCATTGTCTCTTGGTAGGCAATTGTGATTGACCAGGACTAGCTATTCCTTTTCGATGACATCACATTCTAGTGAAAAATGTACAGTTGATGTTGCTTTTGGCAGCCATGATTTCAGTTCTGAGGTTGACAAAGGGCACGTAAACATTACATTGTTATGGGCATGAAGTAACAATGAATATATTGGTCTGGGCGTATGAGCCTAATAATTTATATTGGTCTGGGCATATGAGGTTACAAAATCTACGTTGCCTCTAGAGTCACCTTTGTTTGTTTGCTGAGCTGCTCTGGATCGCTGTATTGCTCACTTGCCTTGGACTGCGAGTTGGCACGCAGCGTCTGAATTATTTATTAGGCATTCCCAGAGTAAGGGTCAGTAAATAATCCAGGTCTTACAAACCGCAGTTTGACAGATTTAAGCATAAAACAACATTCCACATCCTTCAGATTACACTGGGGAAAATTCATTTTGTGTAATTACCGTGCAATAGCTCAACTTCAACGATGTACACGTAAATGCAGAGGAATTTCCCTCAGAATGAATTAACATCACCTTCCTGTAAGATTAATTGAACTGCTGGTGTGGTTTAAAAAGGCAACAAACTGTATCAAGATATTAATCTTTTGTTTTCTTGGTCCATTCTTTCTGGAGCATCACAAATGTAAATTGGGTGCCTTGAAAAATATTTAGTGTATTCATTATTACATCATCGATTTGCATTTATTTAATGTGAAATTTGAATGTTCCAATCTGCCATGCAAAGTAATTATTTGCAGTATTATTGTAAATTAATCACATCTTCGATCTCTGTAATCTTTCGTGTGCAAGTTATAGTTCTACATGGCTATTAATTTCCTTTAAATGTATTTTTAATGTTTGTTAAAGGTTTAACATATGTCTTTTAGTACAGTATTACAAAATGAAGAAATGCGTTTTTCTTTGTTATGTTCCTGGGTCCAACGCCACCTTCTGTGGCAGTTCCAAACACAGTTGCATGGTGACATTTCCTTGGGGATTAAGAAAAAAATGTACAGTAGCTGTGGTGTACATGGCATGGCACGATCTGACTGAAAACCCCATGGTATGCCATACTGTGCTTGTTACCTATAATGAGCTAACATGCTAATACACTGTAGCGGACAAAAAAATCAAATTTTAAATATACATGCACACCATAAGTATCGGACAGTGACAGGTTTCTCTTTCTTTTGGCTTTGTACTTCAGCGTATTGGATTTGAAATAGAAGAGCAGTTAGCATATTAATGAGTTACGGCTTTAATTTGAATGAGTTTGCATCATTTTCAACAGATCTGTCCAGAAAATTAAAGAGACTGAAAGTAATTGGATAGATTATGAAATGAAACAAGATCATCATCTTTAATATTTTGTTGCAGATGCTTTGCAATAAATGGTGGCCTGAAGTCTATGATCCATAGACACTGGCAGATGTTTGGTACCTCCTCCAGGGATGCTCTCACAGGCCTTTACTGAAATTATCTTCAGGGCTTGCTTGTTGAAGGGGGTCTCTGCTATTAGTCTGTCTTGCATACTTGTGTAATGCCATAAACTTTAACCTTATGGTAGCACACTCATACTTACATTTTCAGTGGTTAAAGTCACAAAAATGAATGCTTAATATTCCAGTGGTCACTGAAAAAAACCTTAATGAATTTTAATATCTATTCATTTTCATTCACCGGTTAATTTCTAGTATCTCCTAAGACACTGACAGTCCTAGTGTATTTCGTAAAAATTTGCCTATATATTATCAATGAAATGATATATTCATAATTTCACTGCTACTTACCACCTCACTCCGTGTTTACACTTAAAAACCCGAACCTGGCTGGAGTAATGAGTAGCAGGTCTGGCTGGGCCTTCGCGCACCTTAACCCTTGGCTGGACCTCAAGCTGGTGCTGGAAGCTGAGTACTGGAACATGTACAGACACTAAAGAGTTCACCAGAATGTCTTCACTGACAAAAAGATTCAATTCAGCCTAACTGGTGGGATTTTAATACGGTGACCCCCCACAAAATCCCACAAAATAAAAACTGAACAGTTGAATACTCCTTAATTTGTTCTTTTCAAAATTCCATTGGCTCGTTTGGTGCCTTTTTCGGGGTAACTGCTCATTAACTACAGGGCTTAATTGGTGTGTGTGTGAAGCATGCTCATCCCTGCACTATTTCTCCAGGACGATGGACCACTGCTGGACAGTGTAATAAATCACGGTGTATAGAATTGTCAGATAAACTGAGCAAATACATTGAAGGCTTCTTTAATCTAATGAAACTGCTGAAATAGTTCATCCCTTGACAATCTGCACTGGTTAGTCCAGTACAGTGTATTAGGGTGGCATAGGGTCTATAGCACTGTTGCCTCATACCTCCTGAATTGGGACTGAGTCCTGCATCTGCTCTCTGTGGAGTTTGCATGTTCTCCCTGTGTAGTATGGATCTCCTCCCTTGTCCAGGGACACACCCGTTAGGCTGACATCACTAAATTGCCCAGAGAGTGTGTGCATGACCCCTGCCATGGACTGGCATCCCATCCAGGGTGGACCCCAACTTTTTTGCCCTGTGCTGCCTCTGCAATAGGCTCCAGACCCCATGTGATCCTGACCAGGACAGCTGGAAGATGCTGACGCTCTCCATCCCCGTTGTAATGAAGCATTGCTTCCAATAATAATTTTGTAGATGAACAAATAATAAATAGCTACTTACATGAAATGGCATCAGATAAAAATGTAATTTACCATCAGCACCAACCAATTGCTGTTCTAATTTTGATCATCCCTTGGATTTGAAACAGAACCAATCAACAATCATTTAGAAACTGTAGCAAAATGTGTTTCTAAATAACTGACAATAAAGCTGATATGTATGGGTTTAATTAAGTAAAATGCATTCTCTTCACATGAAGCCCCTATTTTTTCTCATTTAAAGTACATGACAGGCAATACTTATATTTTAGTTTATCTTGCTTTTAATAATACTTACTAATATCACTCAAATGATACATTTCTAACTGTAACTAAGACATAGAGTTGTAAAGCAAACTGTAAATTTCCCAATGAATCTGACGTAGCCTGTACAATGAACTCCAATTTAAAATAAATGAACCCCTCCTATCAGTGTGAATTGCGTATTTGTCGCAGTTTGTTTTCATTTAGAAGACGTGCAGTCTTGATTTGGTGAGCTACTGATTTGCACTTGCAGATTACATTCATTCTGAATAACTAAAGTTGTATTTCTCCCATACATTGTTTTTTCCCAGCCGTCAGGTGGCCGGAAGCAGCCGAGATTGGAGACAAGATCTGCAGATCTTCAGTATCCATTGCAACCTGGCTCTCCAGAAGCAGCCAGCGAGAGAGCGCCGCGCACACGTTTGACTTGGTCTTCGGCAAACGCCGCCCGCCCCGTTATGCGATGCTGCTACCTGGCGATGATGGGTCGAGATCATTGCTGACCAGCCACCCATGACCGTACACTTTAAGGATGGTGCAGAAATCCCACAACGGCGGTGTCTACCCCGGTCCGGCGGCGGAGAAGAAGCTCAAAGTGGGCTTCGTCGGGCTGGAAGCCGGAGCCACTGACTCCAACAGGGATGGAGCGCTCCTGATCGCAGCCACCGACGCCACAAAGCGAGGCAGCATCTTAAGCAAGCAGAGGACCAGCATCTCGGGCAAAGGCAAGCCCCCGAAGAGAAATGCCTTCTACCGAAGACTGCAGAATTTCCTCTACAACGTGCTGGAAAGACCGAGAGGATGGGCGTTCATATACCACGCTTACGTGTGAGTACACGGCCGCCGAAATCGCGACCAAATGCACGCTGTCATCAAAAGGCTTGCGGCACAATGTGTGCAAAGCGGACCCCCTTTTCCTTACTCTTGCAACCATTTTCAACCAGCTAAATACATTAATTGGCTTCAATGCGGACTGAAAATCACCCCTCCCCCTTTATCGCAATTTATATTTCTATCGGCTAGTTTTTATTTTAAGATGTGATGCTAGTCCATAATAACTAATATGGTTGCTTTGTGTCAGTTGCACAAACCTGTTGTTTGGTACGCGTTTTGCAAATAAGCCGCTGCGGCAGAGCAGTCCCTATTTTCCCTGACATTAATTTTTTTAACGTGTATATAGTGGCTGTTTTGGAGCGAGTAGATTAGTTGAACGCTGGATGTTTTCTTCAGTTCATTGAGAGCCAAGAGGCTTCACCGCTCTGGGCTTTGAATGCATTTGTTAATTTGCAGATTCTTAATAGCCGATGTACAATTTTCTCATCAGCATTAGTTTATAATTGACGCCTATTAATAGAACTGTTGTACTGGCTTATTGCTAGCCGTGTAACACAGTTTCATGCTTGGGAAGAACAAAACAGACACGTCTGCATAACCCGTTATTCGCATGTAGCATCCAGCGTTTAATGAAGTGGTGCCGATGCGTGGTGTCTAGCAGCAAGCGCATTTACCTCTGGAAGTGCAGGATGTGACTGTACTGTATGCGCGCCTCTTTCGGGGGGGGATGCGGGATATCTGGAGAATCACGGGTGCTCCCCGGGCTGCCGTTTCTTTCAGAACGTTCGGTGGCTGGACAGCTCCTGCGGGATCTCGTTATGGTCCGGAGAGGCACAAGGCTTACAGCTTCGAAAAGAGACGGGTAGATGGACAGCTCGACAGATAGACGCAGAGAGAGAGAGATAAATAGACGGACAGTTGCGTGCATAACAGCGCGATTTGTGTCGAGATGTAATAATGTTTTCCCTCATATGTGCGCAATCTATGGAAAAAATACAAAAAAGAAAGATGAACACACAACTATATAAACTTATTTGTCAAATTTTGTAATATTCTAAAATAATATATTATAATTAGTACAGTTTAGGGCACATAATCACATTATATATATATATATATATATGTGATGTGATGTGTGTGTGCTCAGGTTTTGTTATTCTTTTAAGGATTAAAGGACCTTACAAGTATAGCACATCCTCAAAGAACGTGACTAGTGAGGTAATTTTTTCAGTCCTCACTACATCAGACATCATTATTTAAAAATCTTCTTGATTTATTGATTTTTTGACTGGGATTAGGGAATACAAATACGAGGAATACAAACTTGTGTGTACCTGTGTGTGTGTTTGGGGGTGTGTGTGGGGGGTTCCAAAGATCACAACCCGAAACCTGAAATTTACTATTCTGCTTTTGGGCACATCTTTTCAGGTCCCCATTTGGATAACCTCAATTTTATAAAAGCCTGTGACTGCAATCAAAAAAGTAAAAATGGCAAAAGTCTTGTATTTGGGTTGGTTACTTATGGTTAAGGTTAGGACTGGATAGGGGTTATGGGTGTTGTAATTGGAATTAGGGTTTTTCCCATAGAAATGAATGGAAGGTCCCCTTTTAGATAGGTATGCGAGTCTGTGTGTGTGTGTGTTTGTGTTTAGCAGCTGGATTCTCTTCATTTGGGTATTGTGTCCAAACAGCTAAAAATATCAAGATGACCTTTTCTGCAAAGTTTTCAGACTTACACTCAGTATGGACAATGTGCTTGATTAGACTAAGGTAATGTGACTCACCAGTTTATATCTTTTACTAACGGGATGGAAATGAGAGGACCTGAATGAAACCTACATGGTAAGGGCACCTGCGAACAGCAAGCACACGGATCTGGCCATGCACACACCCTTTCTGGGAGGATTTACGCACTGGTCTTCCGAACCCCAAACACATGGATGTGCATGCATACACCCTTCCTAGGGAGATTTATGCTCTGGTCTTGCGCACCACAGACAAACGAATGTGTGCATGCATACACCCTTCCTTGGGAGATTTACGCGCTGTCCTGCGAATTGCAAATGCATGGATGTGTGATTGCACACACTCTTCTTGGGGAGATTTACACCCTGGTCCTCTGAACCACAAATGCAGGGATGTGTGCATGCACATGCCCTTCCTGGGGAGATTTACACCCTGGTCCTGCGAACCGCAAATGCACGGATCTGAGCATGCACACACCCTTCCTGGGGAGATTTATGCACTGGTGTCAGCATTATGCTGACAGCCCGACCAAAGGAGTGTCATCAGAAACAGTGAGGACAGGAAGACTGACAGTTAAGTGGGCTTAAAGGAGCAAGGAGACGCTTTCCGTCTGCTGTTGGATTCGCAGTGAAACAGCCAGCTGAAATCGCACAGCGGAGAAAGCAGTGAAGAGATGGAGTGAAAACTGCAGTAACACATTTACCTCGTTTAAAAAACAAGGGCACGTCAGGTTTTAACTGGCCCATGATTCACGGCATGAATGCAGTGGGGAAAACGCAGTGATCACCAGCACAAGGGAGGTGGTGGCAGATGGACCATTAAGCCTGCCAACTTAGTGTCTGGCATGATCTCTTATGGACAGATATGTTATATTGCCCCCCGAATTGCTTGGATTATTATTGTTCCTCCCCTTGATTGATGTGTTTTGCCGCAGAGGCAGTTTTTTTCAGTTGATACACCTGGGTATTCAGGAAGAGGGATTCGGACAGTGTGTTGGAGGATGCTACATTGCTCTGCCTAGCAACCTCCAGGATACGAGCTACTGTCACTAATGGTAATTGTTATTGTACTAGGGGGCATTTGTAGTCACAGAAAAAAAACTGTATTTGCAATTAAGGAAACTGAATTTTGACCTGTGCATTATGCTACATGAGTTGATTCATTCAAAGCCTGATCTTCCCACTTTTATCAACATGAACGCCCAATACTTGAATCACTAACTTTAATCTAGGTCCCAGGCAGCATCGGATGCCCTGAACAGGAGGATTGTTCACTGCTTAGTCTAACTTTCTGGTATATAAAATCACATACTAGATGATATGCTTTCCGGAAATTGTATTATTCTTCATCCTGCTTAAATGAAATTAAGGTTAAGCACCTTACGCAAGAGTACAACAGCAGGAGCTTTCCTCAACCCAAGTCTCAGCGGGGGCCCTGCTGTTGTACCCTTGAGCCAAGGTATTTAGCCGGAATTGGTCCAGTGAAAAAATACAGCAATGGAAGATTTTGAGTGAATGCATAAGCTAAGCAGCTAAATTTGCAAACCTTATGTTCTTGTCCTTAAAACCATCAGGTTATTATTATCATCCATTTTCTGTTCGTCCGTTTCCTGTTCATGGGGGGGGGGGGGGGGGGTAGATTCTACACACACAAGGCAGGGAACCACCCAGGATGGGGCACCAACCCATCACAGTGCACACTCACCCAAGGGGTACCTCAAGGGAAACTCTGCATGCATGGAGCCATGTCAGAGGCTCAAACCCAGGTCTCATCGGTGTAAGGCAACAGTGCCAACCACTGTGCCACCATACCACCCCTCTGCGTTCTCATTATTTACCAAATTTCAGGGATTCATATGATGTCTTTACACCTGCTTATTTCAGCCTTTTTTGGTATTTCAATTGCTATATTGCTTCTCCAATTATATAAAAAATCCATTTAAAAATTGTCAGTCAGTTATACAGGAAATACAGTATCGGTGATGTAGCAGGAACCTGACAAGCAAAAATCCGGAGTCATTGTGTAGCCTCTATGTATGATCTGCTGAATAAAATACAGAAACACCAGAAGACACGATTGCTCAATGAGCACTTCACAGCCCAGTGGGGAAGGAATAATCTGTTGTGGGCTTGATATCTTCAGTGTGATGCTTGTGTTCGGAGTCATTAGCATTGCTGGCTGCTAGTGTTGGCGAGTACCACTCAATTTGAGCAGTAATGGATCAGATTGAGGTACATGGTTGGATCATTTTGTCTTCATTGATATCATTCTTGAAGATTCTCGCAGCCACACATTCTGCTTTAATTGCACAAAGGCCCCAGCTGAGGACCCCGTGAACCAATCGACTGGTTTCATATTTGGTGATTGTTCATATTGCTCCTGGATTTTTGTGTCAAAATGCACGTGCAGCGTAACAGTAAACAGCTATGTGTCCAAGCTGATTTAGCCTAGGTAAAATGCTGGGGCTGTAGGTATGCATGGTGATATTTTTGAAAACCAATGTCATGGGTTTTTTTTTTTCTTATGAGAGATATCCAGCTTCTGCTGACAGAAAAATATAAAAACATGGCAGATGGTGGCGTGAAAATGCCACTCAGTGAGCTGCGGGGCTACTCTGTCCTGCTAAGATGGCACAGACGTGTTTGGCATGTTCTCTGCAGAGATTTAGGACAGTTTTGAAGGAATCTGGCACTTCTCTTCTCTGAGGATTTCCTCCAACTTGGTAGAATTCGCTGTGGCTAGCACTTCTGTAGACAGTCCCACAAATGCTCTATGAAATTAATGCCCAGTGACTTGGAAGGGCACCGAAAATGACGGAAGACCTTGTTTAGGGCACTGACTGTAACACTGTAAAAATAAATGCATTTCAACTCAAAAGTTACCTGAATGTCGCTAGTAACTCTAAGCAAGGGTATGTAAAACTATTCAGATTATATGCATGAACATCATACAGGCTGTATGTAGACAGTTAATGGAAAGGACATTTGCAGAGTAATCTCAGAATGGACCCCAGAAGAATAGCCCAGTATTGGGAGTTGGGCATCTGGGTATTTCACTATTGCCTTTTTCTGGCTGAGTTATAAATGTTATCCATAACCTATAAAGCTCCATATTTAGGTTAAGATAAAACATTAATTTTACACACTTAAATAGGATATTTTATTCAGCAAATGTTCTCAAGGTTCAGCTGAATGCCTTTAAATGTATTTTTACTTACTTAGATTTGAATGACACACTTAAGCAGTGTAGGAATGCTGCATAGCTGGGTGGAGATATCATGCAATGTTCCATTAAATCTGCCATGTAACGATTAAGTGCCATGGCAGGGCAGGGAAGCCACGTAAACTTTAAGACTGCGCAGTTATTCCTGCAAACAGTATTTTCGTAAACTTACAGGTCGAAAATTGACCTGTAGAAAATGTCATGAAACGTGCAGATGGGAAATTGTCCAGATAGGACAGGAGGAAGACATGATGGGATTTTTGTCATGTTTTAGGCCTTAGGCATGAATAATTTGTTCTTGTGTTGTTAGGGGTTGCTTTACGTGCTTGCAAAGTGCTTGTGAAAAAGGTACTAAAATAAGATGCTGAAAAGGGCAAGAAGCTAAAGAAATGGGAACGTCAGGGGGGAAGTAGGACCTGGGAGGAGGAAGTGTCAAGTCTAAAGTAAACTAGTGGATTTAGGATGAGTATAAGAACACTGCAGAGAGTTAGGGTGCAATATGATAAGCTGTGCTAATGCAGATGTTGCATGCATCAGGGAAAATATAAGCTAACTGTAGCTAAACATAAAAGATGATAGTATTGAGCTGTTGGGCTATAGCAAATGTAGATTGAAAAAAGGGTGGGTTTTGCAATTAACAGTCGGGGGGGAATTAAAGAGGTCAGGCAGTGCAGAGTGCACTGTGGTAAAAATGTAAGAAGTCATGTGACGACGGTGGGGATGAGGTAACCACTCACAGTTTATATGCCCTTTTAGGTAGCTGGAGAAAAGTATATAAGTTTATGAATTTCTTTGTTCGGTTTGTCACCACCTTGGGATGGGGACAGTTTACTTCTTTCTGCTCTTCTGCTCATTAAAAGAAACTTTACAATACAAAGTCTTCATTTGACTTATCTGAGTAAGGGAAGGGTCATTTGAGTAGTTGGTTTTTATCTGCCACTAAGTACTTGGATATTAGGCGGATTACAAAAATGTATGACTGCGTCACTTTGCGGTTTTTGGGTGTCCCGGATTAGGGTTAGTGCCCTGACTGTAGTTGTGTCCTTCATGCAGGATTTCCTAGTAATTGCCTGTTTTGGTCATCTGCTGTCCAATAAGATCTTCACGATGACTTATTCAGCCAATCAAAGAGTACAAAGAGCTCCTGAACAGAATCACATGCAGTGAAATGTGTACTTTCCAAGGCGAGAAGTCACTTTCTGCCTGGAGGGAGTCAGGTGATATGATTGTAATGCACTATAAATTTGTTAGTTATTATAATAATCTTTTATTTTTTTGTTTGTCAATCCAGATCTCTCTTATTGTACTAATTTAGAACGTTCCCTTGTATAACATTGATTTTTACGTGGATCCACCCATATTCGTTTTATTAGGTACACCTTGTTTGTACTGAATAGGAACCACTTTGGCCTCCAGAACTGCTTTAAGGGTATATGAGTTGTGTGTTCAAAGAATCCTTTCCTCACCCCACAGTTGTACTGAACTGTTATTTTTGCACTCGTGGCCTTCCTGTTAGTTTTAACAAGTCTGGCCGTTCTCCTTTGACCCCTCTCATTAACAAGGTGTTTTTGGCCACAGATCTGTTCCTGACTGGATGTTTTTTGTTCATCACACCATTCGCTGTAAACTCGATGCTGCGGTGCGTGAAAATCCCAGGAGGGTGGCTGTTTCTGAAAATCTGGAAATAAAATGTCTAGCCGCAACAAACATGCCACATTCAAAATCGTTTAGATCGTATGTCTTTTAATGGTTAGTACTCAGACCCCTTGAGGCTGTGTGCATGCTGTATATTTTCAGTTGCAGTCACATGATTTGCTGTTTGGAGGAGCAGGTTGTCTGAATTAGCAGTCAGGTGTACCGAACTGGCCATTCAGTATGCAAGGATACTGATAAAAAAAAAAACAATACTTAAAAACTCTTGCTTTTTATTTTGGGGATCCCTTAATTCTTACCTAGGACTATTTTTCAATTAGAACAGGTCTGATAGACAACTGTACATTTTTTACCTTCTAAAACGCATTACCCACTTTCAGGATTTTCTTCCTGTACATCTTGACCTGAAATGTACCCAGTCCGGGATGTGTGGATACACATTGTTCCAGGACTGTGGTGTTTCATTTGGGAAGGCAAAGCTTGTTTTTATAGCACATTAGCTGAGAGCTCAACACCCATTTGGTGCATTGGATTGAGTCCACAACCTTCTTTACAGTAGTGGACCCACGTCATACAACGCATCTCATCAACTGTTGAGGAGCTGTGTGTGTGTCCTTCAGCACCTCATAAATCTGTTAAATACAAAGAATAGGTAACTTAAAAAACATTAATATTGAGACAGATTTCCTAGTAGATCACCTACCTGGTTGGGTCGATGCAGTAATTAAAAGTGAAGCTGTTCCTAAGCATCGGTCCTGCTTTCCTCGCCACCCTGGATCTGCTTCAGTAGCCTTGTCTTACCTCATTCCCCTGGAGCTCCAGGCCAGCCGTTCAGTTTTTTCAGCTTATGCAGTTTAAATAAAAAATAAACAAAACCGCAGTGGTAACTAGGGCAGTGCTTTCGCATAGTAATTTTCATACTGTACAAGACTGCTTATGGATACAGAGAAAAAATATTTCCTAAATTCTGGGACAGAACCTCGTCTTTTGTTCGAGAGAGTGCGCACATATTTAGATATCTCTTGCCCTTGTAAAATACTCCAGTGCAGTGCTTCCACACACTGAATGCTGTGTCCATAACTTGGCCGTGATTATTTGCGTGCCTGTATATGCAAAACAACAATAATAATAATAATAATAACAATGATATATGTGATGGATGAAATGGGTGTCTTTGTAAATGTATTGATATCTTAGACAGCAACCCAAATCATTTGCCTTTAATGTGTTCTTGCATTGTGTACTGTTTTAGACTCTCTCTACCCAGATTTGTATCTTAAGCTATGGCATTAACTGAGTAATATATAGTATCTGCTGTACTAACTACTAAGGATATAGGTAAAGGAATTCTTAATCTATAATAGTGTCCCTCCACTGTTTTTAGATTGTGAGGTAGAGCCTGATAATCTCTGAGAAATATGTTGTGTCCATTCATATTTGTTTAATCAGCCCAAATGGGCTGTGCAGATGAGAGAACACTGACCTGTGAAGTCTGTGTAGGTGGTGCTTGACAGTGGCGTCGCTGTAGAACTGGCTATCCTAGAGGATCACTTACAGAGCTCTGCGCTGCTTCTCCTTGGTGCGTGACGAGGCTTGCAGCCCTGTGGGTGGGCAGCCTCGGCTGCGGCCCCCCGCCTCCGTGTTTTGTAACCTGCCGGAGCTGGATGTCGAGGTCGTTTGGGAGCACCCCCCCCCCCCACCGTCTCAGCCTGATTTGGTGCAATCTGCTGAGTGATGGATGCAGCCTGCAGCCTTATAATTGATTTCGCTACCTACCCTTTTACCTCATACACTGGGAGAGAATGTTGCTGTATTAATGAGCCATCTACATAATTCATGCAAAAACCCCAGTAATGGTAAATAAATGGCAAACATTAAATATTCTTTCAAATTTACCTCATGCAAATTTAGACTTTACACCTAAAACTTTAAGTCACCTAGAAAGTGGTATTACTTGTCAGTAAACATTGTCCTCAGTGTGACATTGAACCATGTTTTGTGTTTCAAATCAATGAGCTATAGTTGGACACCTAGATCTGTCACACAATATATTGTGTATGGTTTTAGGCTCTCTTAACTAATAACTATGCTATCCTTTTAACTTTGAATAATATTGACACGGAAGGTACATTATGTTGCAAAAAGTACAGGGAGACCTCGTCAATTACCTTCATGAATTTGGTTATTCATGGATAAAATGGCAGTGGTAATATTACATTTGTCAAAACAAAAGGCAGTAATTTTGCTTCTGCTGTTACAGATAGTTTATTTAAAAGAGGCTCAGGGAAAATAGTTTTTTAGGTTGGGTTCTCTTTTGGTGAATTGCAATTTTGCTCAATGTAGTCTTCCACAAACATGCTGATTACGAAGCCTTGATGTTGATGCAAGAAGCAATGCAGCGTAACATGAAAAATCAGGAGTGAGCAGATGCAAGCACAAAACCGGCCTTTCGCCGGGAACAATCAGCATTCACTGAAAGTGGATGTCTGCGCCTCTCAATTTACACAACAGTTATGTGGCATTGTGTCGTGCGTGCTCCCACGCCGTGTGACAGAAACCAGCACTCTGAACCTTATTTCTCATCTCGCCGTCACCTGTGGCACAGCGCCTCAGTGGGTGTTACTGTTGCCTTGCATTCTCAGGGTTGCAGGTCTGTTTGCGGTGTCACAGCTGCGTCATGCAGCCCAGATGCCACACTTAAGGGAATGGGGGCAGGTACCAAAGCAACCCTGTTTTGACCCAATGGGTAGCCCAATCCCAAAACCCC
>JAODKL010000128.1:281910-348797 GCA_026780765.1 Petrocephalus schoutedeni
GCTTTGTAGGCTGATTCCTCCTCTGAATCAACTGGACCTTCTGAGAAATCTAAAAAGCAAGTCAGGACTGTCATTCAGGTTGGTGCAGGATAAATTACTGTGCGTGACTCATATGCATTAGACGGTGAGCACAGTTGCCCGGCAATGTAGCTGTCAATATCTGAATACATTAAGGAATAAGAAAAAGATGGAACTTTATTGATCCGCACTGAGGGAAATTTCTTTATCCAGTAGCACAATAAGAAAGGACGTTGTAAGTAAAAAGACAATAAAGGATGCATTTTATATTATATGTAGCGTTACCATGGTATCAGCATGTGCTAAAGTGTGCGTTCTATGCCATTGTTAAGCTTAATTGTACACAGAGAAAGCACTATCACTTTCCTGCTGTAAGGACTGTATTTGAGAACACTGGGTGTAAATGCAGTGATGCCCACCTCATAATGTGTTTGCTCTGCCCCTAGGAAGGATGCCCAGACAGAGCCCTCCCCCAGGTCAGTACTAAAAGGCAAAACCCACCTTTAACCCGACTCTGTGAACTCTGCTGGCTTCCGGGCGGAGCTTAAAGGGAAAGGCTGTAGTTCCGCTTTGGGACGATGGCCTCCTGTAGGCAGAACCTCTAATGCATGTTGGAGTGGAGACAAACATCTCATTCCTGATACAGACTAACTTAGACTTATGACCAAAGTTTTTTTTGTTTAATTAAATGAATGTATTTAGTACAAGTACAAATTTTATTTGTCACATACACATTAAGTGCAGTGAAATGTATCAGTAAAATGTATTTAAAAATACATTTCGGGTAAACGTATGCCCAGAAATGCAAAGCAACCTTGTGCACACCACATGCACAGTAGTTACTGTGGGAAAATACTGCACTGAATGGCAGCACGACTATCCCAGCCTCACACACATGTCCCAGTCCCATTCGCACACCTAAAAGTCAGTGCCTTTATCCTAATCCAACATACATTCATTTCAATATACGACCGGTGTGTCGGAAAGGAGCCCAGTCGTTAGTTGGGGGCGGTCGGTGTGTCTTTTCTGATGACACTTGGTGTAATTCCTTTCAAATGTCACCCGTTATAGCCTTATGGCCCTTGTGGTTTATAACTCAGTGCAAAGGAGCTATTTTATAATTGTGAATTAACATCCAGCTAGCTGCATGTTATGTTTACCGTAACGCTTATTTATCCCTTCACTTGTGCTAGTCTCTCTTCTGTCTGGTCTGTAAAACAGGTCGTGTTTGAAGGGTACAAATTGTGACAAATGAAGTTAAATATTCATATGAATATGCTGCGTAATAGCCGCTTCCATGAATTGTAATGGAAACATCGCATTAGATACACTGCATTATATATATATATATGTGTGTGTGTGTGTGTGTGTGTGTTTATAGTAGTGTGTATAGTAGTGGTGTGCATAGTAGATATACACGACTCAGCAAAGTAGCCACCTTTGGCAGATATTACAGCTGAACACACTCGTGGCATTCTTTCTACAATAGAAATCAAATACCAGAGGGTATTGCATGGCGCTGCAGAATGCTGTGGTAGCCGTTTTGGTTCAGGGTGCCTCTCACTCTGTACAAGTCACCGACCCTGGATCCAGCGAAACAGCCCCAGACCATCACACTTCCTCCTCCATGTTTGACAGTTGATGCCACACACTGTGGAACCATCCTTTCACCTACTCGATGGCGTACAGAGATCATGCGTGATGAACCGAAGATTTCAAATTTTGATTCATCGGTCCATAATACCTTCTTCCAGTCTTCAGTAGTCCAATGGCGATGTTTCATGGCCCAGGCAAGCCTCTTTGTCTTATTCTGACATCTTACTGTAGCAATGGGTTTCCTGCTATTACTCGTCCTGTCAAACCTGCAGCTCGAAGTCTTCTCTTCACAGTTGAAACTGAGACTTGCTTACTACGACCACTATTAAGCTGTGCTTGAAGCTGTTGTCCTGTCAGCCGCCTATCACGCAAGCTGTTAACTCTCAGAAACTTGTCCTCTGATTCAGTTGTGGCTTTGGTTCTGCCAGACTTCTTCCTGTCAGAGTTTGCCTCACTGCCTTTTGATGGTGACGGAAACTGTACTCACTGACACCTTGACTTTCTTTGCAATTTCTCTGTAGGAAAGACCTACATTTTTAAGTGTTATGATGGTCGGTATCTCTTCCATTGTTAATTGCCTTTTTCTCGCCATTTTTGTAGCAACACACTACTTCCTGCAGTACAATACTGTTCAACTGGTGCTCACGAGGGTATGGTACCACAGTGTGTTCCAACACTGCGTTTATGCAGACAGAGGGGGTTGTCAGTAATCAAGGAAAGTTGGAACACCTGTAGGAATTAGTACCACCAGCTTTCAAGGCTTGATCAACATCCATTGCTGCAGAACAGCTTTGAAATTTTAACCCATTTTGTGTTCCCTGAAAAAGGCCTTTTTGTATAATTCTGTAATGTACATTATTTTATTGTACCATTTAAAGCTATTCATTAGTCTTAAACAACTTGAATTGCAATAAATAATCGGAAAATGGAACTGGAAAAACGGACGGTTGAATGGATATTTCAACTGATACATTTGATTAGATATTATGCAAAATTGTTACAGAAAGTTACTGAATTTGCCATGTGGAAACTCCTGGCTTCACACAAATTCCACCAAAAAGTCCCTCTAGTTATCCTTGTCATCCAGTTGCTTGGATTAAGCATTTACACAGCTGTTCTGGGGTAGTTACACTTCCCTGTTCAAGGCTGTTGCAGCATGAGGTCTCTCAGGACTCAAATCACCGACCTTCAGGTTACAAATCCATGTGCTTTAGCCTTCATACTACCGTTAATCTGCAGAAGGACTTGGCAAGTTTGGCAAGCATAGAAAAGAAGAGTTTTCCTGCATGACACCCCCCACCCCTCCCTGTGCCCTGCAGCCAAAAAGTCAGCCTCAAGGAGAGGGTCTTCTCAAGTCCCAGAAACTCTGGGTCCAAGGGCAAGGGCTCCCCCCAGGGGCAGGGCGTGCGTAGGTCCCCCAGTGCCGACAACAGCATGGAGGACAGCCCCGGCAAGGTGCCCAAAAGCTGGAGCTTTGGAGACCGCAGTCGCACCCGGCAGGCCTTCCGCATTAAGGGAGCGGCATCGCGACAGAACTCGGAAGGTAAGGGTAGCCGTGCTGTGTCAGCCCGCCTCATCGTTACTCTGTCTGACCTTCACCAGAAAGGAATAAATCAGTACTCTAGCTTCGGGGAGAACTCAGATATCATCTGTCATCCCTTTACTGGGTTTCGGTAATGTTATAAATCTTGTGTCCTGGTAGAGCTACATCCTCGATCACCAGGTTAAGAGGAATAAAGAATTTGAATGTACTGGTGGTATATTATCTATCAAGGATGGCACATATGTGATTATATAGATATATTTTCTCCTGTGCATTTGTGGTAAAATGTTGGTGTGGTGTTTGCGAGTGCTTGGTGTGCGTTTGTTGTACTGCTTTGGGGTATGCGGATCTGCCACAGGGTGGGTTGTGTTTCTTAGAATGCTTGGGAGGTGGTAAAAGAATGGGTTTGTTTTCCTTTAATACCATTAAAGCAGGGGCACATGAAGGGGTGGGGTCACAGGTATACTGCCCCTTGCTGAAAGCTGATTGGCCCCAGCAGTGTCCCCACCCTGTCAATCAATGATTCAAAACATATCATTGGGTAATGATTAAGCTGGGCCCTCTCTATGAATTTTAGCTCCTCTTTCGCCCGCAAGCTTATAAACAACAATCACTTCAGCATAAATGTGAGCCGTGGGCTGAATAGAAAAAATGGGTTGTCTTCTGTCCTGTGACCACGTGACGTGTCGGTTCTGCTGTTGCTGAGATCCTGAACCTCACAGATTCCTTTCTGTTTCTCTGTTTGGTGCCATGCTAAAGTGCTGATTGAGATGCAGGACGAAGAATTCAGGCAGAAGAGCTCTCCAGGTCAGGCGATTGAGCGGGAGGTTGGCAGCCATTGCGACTTCTTCAGTGATGCACCCATGCATTTAGCACATCTCCTAGGCTTACTAGTAACATAGTAAATGTGCTCTCTTTACACAATTAGCCTGCAATTCATGTTAAAGGTATGTCGTGTTAACATTCGCTTGGCGAGACACTGTGACAACGCTGTAAAACCAGCTATATTTAATGGCTTTAGCAAACAAATATATAACCCCATTTCCAGAAAAGTTGGGATGCTATGTAAAATGTAAATAAAGACAGAGTGCAATGATTTACAACACATATAAGTCCATTTTTAATTGAAAGTAGAACAAAGACAACATATGAAATGTTAAAACTGAGAAATGTATTTGTTTTATGACCAATATATGCTCAATTTGAATTTGATGCCTGCAACACCTTTCAAAAAAAGTTGGGATGGTGGCAACAAAAGCCTGAAAATGCTAACACTAAGCACCTGGCTGAATGTCTCACAACTAATTAGGTTAATTGGCAACAGGTCAGTAAGATGATTGGGTATAAAAAGAGCCTCCCAGAGAGAGGCAGAGTCTCTGTGCAGTGAAGATGGGGAGAGGTTCACCACTCTGAGGAAGACTGTGTGGGAAAATGGTGCAACAATTTAAGAATGATGTTCTTCAGTAGTGTTCCTCAAGAGTTAGGGAATTTCATTATCTATGGCACATAATAACATTAAAAGATTCAGAGAAACCAGAGAAGTCTCTGTACATTAGGGACAAAACTAAAAATCCAGTCTTGGATAGCTGTGATCTTCAGGTCCTCCGGTGGAACTACATTAAATACAGACATGATTCTATAGTGGAAATCACTGTATGTGCTCAGGAACTCTTCTGAAAACCATTGTCAGAGAACACAGTTCATCATTGCATCCACAAATGCAGGACGAAACTCTACCATACCAAAAAGAATCCATATCTAAACATGATCCAGAAATGCCACCGACTTTTCTGGGCCTACGCTCATTTAAGATGGACTGAGGCAAAATGGAAAACTTTGCTGTGGCTTGACAAATCAAAATTTCAGATTCTTTTGGAAATCATGGACGCCGCATCCTCTGGGCTAAAGCGGAGAGGGACTATCTGTTATCAGCAGACAGCTCAAAAACTAACATCCATAATGGTATGGGGGTGCATTAGTGCCCATGGCTTGAGTAGCTTGCACATCTGAGAAAGCACCATTAACGCCAAATGGTAGATACTGGTTTTGGAGGAACAGGTGCTGCCATCTAGACAAAACTTATTGAGAGAAGGCCTTGTATATTTCAGCAAGACAATGCCAGACCACATTCTAGCCTATTACAACAGCATGTCTCCGTAATAAGAGTCCGGTTGCTAGACTGGCCTCCCTGCAGTCCAGACCTGTCACCCATAGAAAACATTTTGCATATCATGAAACAAAAATACTACAGAGGAGACCCTGTATTGTTGAGCAGTTGAAATCCTATATAAGGCAAGGTCTCTTCAGTTCCCAAAGGTTTGCATACTGCTGTTAAAAGAAGAGGTCATGCAACACAGTGGTAAACATGCCCCTGGCCCAGCTTTTTTGAAGCATGTTGCTGGCATCAAATTCAAATTGCGCATATATTTGCAATGAAGCAATAAAATGTTTCAACATTTGATAATTGTCTTTGTTCTATTTTCAGTTAAATATAGGTTTAAATGGTTATATGGTGAATCATTGCATTCTGTTTTTAATTTACATTCTACGCAGTGTCCCAGCTTTTTTGGAAATGGGGTTGTATTTTATGAAAAGTGGTTTTCCAAAGCTGTTACTTAGTTGGTGACAGGTTTATTACCCTTATGAATTGCATTGCAATGTTTCTGTTTGTTTCATAACCATATTTGTGGATTAATTATATATATAAATATATATAGGTATGAGGCATTGCCTCAGTGAAGTTTAAAACATGATATTAAAGCTTGCATCCACCTATCATATTAGCAGTTTAACTAATTTTTCAAAGTTGAGCTGAAGTGTGGCTCTTTGGTTTTCGCACTCAAATATTCATGTTGTTACACAAATTATAGTTATACAGTGGTGTCACCTTTAAAATATATACATATGACATATGTATAGCTTCCTGCTATATAATTTGCCATGTCTTAATTATTGCCATTCCGTATGTGAATTTTTTATTATGAACTTGATATTGTTTTGATTTTCATTTTACCAAAATAATTTTTATATAGAGTACTGGAGATCACCGATGACTCAGTATCAGATTTTAATGTTTATATTGCATGCTGTTCTCCTAATCTATCTACTCAAATAAAAGATAACTTATTTCAGAATAACATAAACCTATTACTGAAGTAGATGGTGATTAGAAGGTGATTTTATAAATTATAAATTAAATTTAATCATGGAAAGAGTACTTGACTTGAGTACTTCATATTAGTGCAAAAAGAGGTCAAAATTCTATATTCTGAAATAATTTATTTTGTTATCTTGTGATTAGTATTGTATATGCCAGTATGCCAGGGAGCACCATCAGTGCATGCAAGGTCAAAGTAATGGCCAGTAGAGTACAGAAATCATTTCCTGATTTAAATAGATCGATGTGGCTAGTTTAGCCTATTGACAAACCATTGCGAGACTCACCCAATGGAGTCAACAATGGTAACAGGTGGACTGTACCTTTACTAGTTCGTAATTTTATTTTTATTTAGACTCAGATTATTGCCACAGGAGATGCAGGTGAATTTCTGTCTTTTGTGATCTGAGAGAAAGGAAAATTTTAATCATGAATGCAACTAATTTAAAATGTACATGTTTCTAAAAATGACTGTAATGGACATATACATTTTTTTTCAGTCACTTAACAGAAATTATTTATGTCTCTCCTTTCCACTTGTTGCAGCAATTGAAGGGTTAATCAGTAAGGAAACATCACACATCTGCTAGGGGTTGGCCACCAAAGCAAGCAAAATAAACCTAGCCCTATTAGAAACCAGCAGGCAAAACTCAGCTATGCATGCCGGCATTGACAGAACATCCCATAAGCACATGACAGGGGCCTGCCATCCCATAATATACAGTGAAATCCCAAGTAAGCGGCTCTGACGCTGTACGCTCCGAAGGCTGCTTCTCCTGCTTCCGAGCCTGCATGAGGGATGCTAATCCAGTCAAATCACCTTCCCCTTCTGGTGATCACTGTGGGCCCATGGCGGAGAACTACAGAACAGTGAAACCGCACAGCCCATGATAGGTTCAGCCTCCTTGGGCAGACATGTTGGACTTTCAAGGCTCTGTAGTGTTTCTGAAATTTCTCTCCCGAGTTGACCTTAATGGACTCATTTATTTCGATTGCACTTGAAGGAACGTTTCAACCTTTTTCCCCATGCCATGCAGGCTGTTGGAGAAGGTCTCTGAAACAGGTCAGCACTGTGGCTCAAAACTATTCATACTCTGGCAGGTCTCCATAGCCTTGTGAAGGAATTCAATTTCAGATTCACAGCTATAAAAAAATAACTGAAAGGTTGCACCCTGTGGGAGCTTTATTAATTTGGCCAGTGTCTGGAGGTATTTAAGTCAGCACTTAATTTCCCATTGAAGGCAGGAACTGTAATTCATATTTATGAGAAACTAATGAAGAATTTCCTACATTATTTTTGATGCGAACAAGATCCAATTCAAGATAGGAACCTAAATGTTCTTTAAGAAATGTGTATGAATTATTTTATATGTATTATGTGAAATGTCAGGCAACTCAAGTCACTTACACCATATATGAACTCTACAACAGTTTAGTTACAGATCATGTGTATTTCAAACTGTTGAAATGCCTTCCTGTGATAGTCTTTAGAAATGCTAATTATTTATGCTTCTGTACTGTAGATGACAGACATAACCCTTTTGTCATATGGGCAGAGTCATAGATGCTGCCTTATTCTAGTGCACAAAAGCTGAGTCAGGGAATGATATTTTTGTGCCACAGGGGTCAGGTAAAGCCTTGACTAATGAAAATCGCCTCTCTAATTGCGCTGTGTTCCTTCCCCTTTCCCGCTTCAGGAAGTTCTGACATGACATCAGGTCATTAACATGCTCCCTGCCAGGTGTCAAATTATGCTCAAAATCCCTGGGCTCTGCAAGTTAATGGCCTTCCCTTGCTGTTGCTTGGTTCCATGCTGACATCAGACCTGAATGGCTGGAGGCCCGGGGTGGCTAGGGAGGCGGGGGGGTTGGGGGCAGGCGGGCAAATGGGGCTTATTGGCGGCTCTGCAGGAAGTCCCGCCCATACTGACAGCTCAGTTATGATGTCTGAATTGTGTTTTGTAGAAGCCAGCCTTCCTGGGGAAGACATTGTTGATGACAATAAGAGCTGCCACTGTGAGTTTGTCCCACAAGACTTGACTCCTGGATTAAAAGTTACAATCAGGGCTATGTGGTAAGACACTCCAATGGCATGTCTTCCGTATTAAATACACTATGTTGTGAACAGGGTTATTCAGTTCAGATTCACAGTTTTTTTTTTTTTTTAATTAATTAATCCTCATGGGTCTAAGAGCAAAATTGTTCTAGTCTCTTATTTCATTTTTCACCCTTGTTTGTCCATTCATCCATCCATCCATTTATTCATCTTGTCATAACATTGGCAATAATTAATTTTTGCTATGAAACGTGCAAAATACCCAGCAGTCCTTTCAGTTATTTGCATCAGACAGCATTTGATGTGCCTGTAATAAAATTAGGGCAGCAGAACTAAAAGACCGGTTTCATTACCTTGCAATGTAAGCTGCTGTCCTATTATCAGAAGCATTGCCAAAAGTTTGTAATCTTTGAAACGAAGCCCTTTTTTCTCCTCCAGCATAATGAAGTTCATGGTTTCAAAGAGGAAGTTCAAAGAGAGCTTGAGGCCTTACGACGTGATGGATGTCATTGAGCAGTACTCGGCTGGCCACTTGGACATGCTGTCACGAATTAAAAACCTCCAGTCCAGGCAAGCTGATAAGCACCCCAACTTCAATTCAGCTAACCCTGTATTTCATCATTTGTGTTTATTGTCTGAAACTTTACCTGTAAACGTGCCAGTGGGTACAACAACTCTGTTTACCATGCACTGCATGTCCCACAACCCTCCTGTTCGATGCTCATGACGTGTGTTCCTACGATGATGTGACACATTGTGCCTTCCACCTTAGAAGAAGCTGACGTAGGGTGTAGCATAGGCTAATTTGCAATTTTCGGGTACCATAATGTTTGTTGGTTCGCGGGTAAGGATCTTCACCATTACTCACATACTGTTTTAATGTCATAAAACAGTCAAAGTCCATAATTCCTGAACATTTTACCCTCTGACCTTAAGTCAAATCTTCAAGATTCCAAAGGGTAAAACATAAAAAACTCTTGGCTAAAGTCCATGAATGTACAAAGGGGTTTTCGGATCCGAAAAAGCCTTTTGCATCGCAAGCATGGAGTGAGATTCATTTCCTCCAAAACAGTCAACACACCCACCTGATCGAACTGTCCTATAGATCCACACTCCAAGAGTTTTCTCAGTCATCAAAATGGAAGAGCTTAACACTAAGCTTACGCAAAGCATCCTCCTGACTTAGCGGTACAGATTTCTGTTTCTGACACACCAGAACACATTCCCATATGTAAATATATTCCAAGCTTCAAGAAGCAAAAGCAGAAAAGGGGAAGAAAATAAAATAATAATTAAAATTAGGAAACAGAACGATTAATACATCTTGTGAGTGTAATGTTGCATCTATTTTAGTATAATAAGATGGTAATATTAATAAGTTAAGCTATGCCATTTAAACAACATATAGGGAAAGAACCCTGTCAATTTCACATGAAGTGCGTGTGGAATATATTTTTTACTCGTATGTCCTTGTCTTCCAGCTAGTCCCTGTTTTTCCTTTTTCTTTCACCCGACGTCAGCCTTTCGACGCGCACGTTCATTATGCATTGTGCTGGTGTCTTCTCTATTTGCCAGGATAGATCTGGTTGTGGGTCCCCCTCTCCCCTCAACTCCCCGCCATAAGAGGTACACAACCAAAGGACTCAAAGAATCACCCCAGTACTCGCCTAAGTTAGAATTCACCAGGCTGCATCTGCCCTAACTGACCATCAGCTTTAAAAAAAAAAAAATTGCTTCCGGCTATGTGGCTTCACGTTGCCCTGAGCAGGACAGAAAAGCAAGAGCTTATGACTGAATAATAATTTATCTCCCTTTAGAACCACTCTGAAGGGAAACCATCAGCATGGTTCTTGAAGGGCGATATTAGGTATGATTGCAGAAGAAAGGAGCCTTTAAATCCCACAATTAGGTGCGACCTTCGTGCTCTGTCAGTTACTGATCTTTTCAACCTGCCACCCAATCATTTAAACCTATTCCCATTGGTTGCTTTGTTACTCACTTTTGGGAGTTAACCAAGCGGTGACTGCCAGCATCCGATAACCCAGCCTAAGAAAAGTGATGCAGAGGAACAGCATCCTTTCTCCCGTCAATCTGGAAAGCTAGCATCTTATTGGACTAGCATATTCCTGCGGCTCATGACATCGATTTACATCATGCGATTCACCAAACATGCAGTTGCATGTCTGCACATACTAATATGCTTATACTTTGGACACATTTCCAAACCCCTCGCATACGTTGCCACATCTTTCGATTACATGCCGACTTTTTTTTTCCTTTGTGTTACAATAAATAGAAGCAGAACGGTCTCTGCTAGACTTAAAAATGTGGGTAAGTATGCGGTCACATAGCTTAAGAAAAAAACTGCGCTAATGTGCCTGCAATGCAGCAAGTAAGGAAGTAAGGGATCTGAGTGGCGAGCGCCAGCGAGCGGTCGTGCCACGCTGACAGCCCTGCACACCTGCATGCCGGCATGAAGCATAATGACGTGTGTCCCGATTAGCCACTTTGGCCCTGGCAAGACGACCTTTTTTTGGTTCTTACTGGTTCCACATGGTGCATGTGCAAACCTTGGAGAGCTGGGAAGGCACAGTCCTTCACTGAGTACAAGGCAGCACTACCTGCTCATTTTTATGTCACGTTCATTTGACAAGGAGTTTAATGAGTCAGAAATATAGAGAATTTTTGGTTGTTTCAGTTTTTATGTGTGTATACATGTGTATACACACGCACTCAATGGCCACTTCATTCAGTACACCTGAGTAGGACATACTGTTACCTCCAGAACCACTTCCAGGATAGATGAGTTGAAAGCAGCCATTCTGCACACCACTGCTGTACTAAGCTGTTATTTTTGTGTGTGACTTTCCTGTTAGATTTAATTAATCTGGCCATTCTCCTCTGACCTCTCTCATTAACTAGGTGTTTTCAGCCAAAGAAATGCCATTAACTGGATGTCATTTATTCAGATTTATTTCAGTCTTTGTGGACTTTAGACATCATAATGCGTGAAAGTCCCGGGAGGATTCAGATCCTCCAAATCCCTCTCAAGGGTGGAGGAATTCAGAGGAGCCTGATATTTTTGCGTTTGTGGCCTTCCTGTTAGCTTTAACGAAATGGGCTGTTTTCCTTTGACCTCTCTCTTTGACAAGGTGTTTTTTCCCCACAGAACTGACTTGTGTTTTTTCCCCAGTATTCTCTGTCAACTCTAGACACTATAGTAAGTGAAAGTCCCAGGAGGGTTGTTTCTGAGATTCTGGAACCACCATGTCTGGCACCAGCAGTCACACCATGTGCAGAATTGCTTAGATCAAGTTTCTCAGCCATGCTGATGCTTACCCACACAGTAACTGAACCTCTTTGCCCCTGTCTGCTTGCTCAACATAATCATTTGGCGTTTAGATTCACTGATTGGAGGTACAAGCTGTCTGCAATAGCTAGCTCGTGTACCTAATAATCTGGCCAGTGAATACTGCTTTTTGTGACAGTCCACGGCAGTACAGTATACGGGAACCTTCCTTAGGAACTATTTTCTATTTTTATCCCTATTTCAAAGCGAATAATTTAGGATGCTTTTAACAGCATCGGTTTTTCTATGGAATGTATTAGTTTATGGATAGGTATTAGTATGATGTAAAAAAGTTTAGGGTTCTTGTGATTTGTAACACAAGTGTCACCTGAAATCAATGTTACTGCTCATTGAGAAATCTTCCCTAAAAGCACTATTTTTACATACATATTTAAAAATATTGATCCAGAGCATCTTCAGGCAGACTATGACTTCCCCAGCTTGCACAACAATGGTTTCTGTCAGCACCATATACATTTCCAGCAAGTAATGCAAGAGAACGACTTAGAGGTGACCAATGGGCCGGAAGGATCTGTCCTGGTGTCCCCCCTCTCCCTGAGACTGTCCCCATCCCATCGCCGCCAGTGCACGAGCACGCCCCCCACCTCCCCGCTCCCAGCTCGTACCTGCCCGCGTGCGTCCCTTTGCGTTCTTCACCTGCACTCTAGATACACCTGCCGGTCTGTTTATCTATCTGTTTATCTACTGTATGGCAGCTACTGGTTCAGCTGCATTTGTGGTTGACTGATGAATCGCTTTCATTCTCTTAATATTAACAATGACAAATAAAAAATGGATTAAGATCTACACATAAAATTTTGAGTATGAAATGTGAAAATGCTTCATGGCTGACAATCAATTAGTAAAACATTTGTGGGAAAAGTAACAAAATGCATTCACTATTAGAATCACCATTATAAATCAACACTATTGTGATATTATTATGATGGATTTGACATTAACCTATCACAGACAGTATTTGGATATAATCTTTCAATATTAGAACATGGTAATCAAGGATCTGAACAGGACCTACTTTGAACATTGTTTTATCGATTGATTGATTGGCAGGCTGTTTACCTTTGTTCCATAACAAATATGCCAAAGCGTTACTCTACGTTTTACTTCTTGTTCCAAATGTTAGAGTTGATCAGATAGTTGGTAGAGGCACCCCAACAACAGATAAGGACCGACCCAAAGGGGCCAGCGAGGGGGAGATGCAGGAAGACTTGAGTATGATGGGACGTCTGGGGAAAGTGGAGAAGCAGGTAAGTATTAATTTCCCCTCTGGGGATCAATAAAAAACTATTGCATCTCTGATTACTACAGGAGTACTGCTGTCTTCCAAGATTTGAGCCACATGCAATGTGTCTTGTTCTCTCTTTAGGTGATCTCCATGGAAAGGAAGTTAGACTTCTTGGTCAACATCTATGTGCAGCGCATGGGCATTCCTCGGGCAGAGACGGCCGCCTACTTTGGATCCAAGGAGCCTGATCCAGCCCCTCCTTACGACAGCCCCGTGGAGAAAACTGGTTCCATCACCAAGATCATCCGCTCCATTAGCACAACTGGGCAGAAGAATTTTGATGCTCCACCCTTGTGTGGCGGCCCTCAAGGCCAATGCCCTCCATCCACATCCTGGCAGCAGCATCCCCTCGGCGAGACCTATCAGCGCAGTCAGGGCAACTCGCCCAATGGTGACCCCTCCTTGGTGCGCATCCCCCCTCCCCCGGCTAATGATCGCTCTTCCGGGGGGAGCCACCGGGGGGCGTCTCATCACGCCCGCAGCGAGAATGGCAAGGCGCAGCCTGAGAGTGACACGTCCGTCTCCATCCCTTCAGTGGACCATGAGGAGCTGGAGAGGTCCTTCAGTGGTTTCAGCATCTCCCAGTCCAAAGAGAACCTGGAGTTCCTCAACAACACTTACTTCAGTGGTGTGGCCCGCTGTGCCAAGGTCAGGCCCTACATTGCTGAGGGGGAGTCAGACACTGACTCTGACCTCTGCACCCCCTGTGGCCCATCCCCACACTCTGCCCCCGGTGAGGGGGCGTTTGGAGACAGGGGTTGGTCGGGCCCCAAGTAAGACAGACCAGGCAAGCCTACACTACTCAATCACAACTGTCTGTACTGAGGGAACTGCAGACTAGGCTGTACTCTCAGCTGGTTTTAATGCCAGGGGTCTGTAGGTTTTTTTAATTGGTTACATTTAGCTGTCCTTGATGGAAGGCAAACACATTTTCCCTCACATATCCATGCAATCATTTTGCAGAGTGTTTTTCACGCTAAATATTCTTTATTTTACATCCATATTGTGTCTACATTTGCCCTCATTGCTAGAGTTGCTAGAGACATTTGAATGTAGCTGGCAATGTTTAATGTAGTCAAAAGAGGGTGTTCAGTTCAGTGAGCTTCAGGCGGTTATTATTGTAACTGTGAAATTTTGGCACTGATTGCCACCACACCTCCTATTTACACCGTTGGACCGATCCTCTCATATGGAATGCCTTCATTCCGGCATCAGTGTGCTAGTACATCACAAGTGCAGAAGTGGCTATATGCAGGGGCACTTAAATGCACTGGCTGAAGCCCAGGGCTATCCGCTAAAAGGGGTCCTCAGCTAACTTTAATTCAATTTTATGGGATCATCCCTTGTTTAAAAATAAAATGCTGTATCCTTTTTTAAATCTTACTTTTAGGACCTCCCATAAACAGCTTTTAATCATTACCACAGTTACCTGACACCTTTATCCTAAGCCATTTAAAATAGAGGGCAGGGTCATAGTTTATCCTTTATACTTCCTGGGATTTGAACCCACAACCATTACTAGCCCAACATGCCACTTTTTGGACTATAGGAGCTTCCTAGCAATGTACCATATGACAATAAATGGGATACTCTGAAACTCCAATAGCTCAGGTGCCTTGGACCATGTTAATGACCTCTGGCTAAATAATGTTAAATAATACCTTAAATCAGTGATTTTCAGCCACTGTGCCGTGGCACACTAGTGTGCTGTGAGAGATTGTAAAGTGTGCCATGGGAAATTATCCAATTTCACTTAATTGGTCTAAAAAACTAGGCTGCAGAGTGTCATTTTGTAACATTTTTGGTCGGTGGTGTGCCCTGGGATTTTTTTAATGTAAAAAATGTGCCGTGGCTCAAAAAGGTTGAAATACACTGCCTTCAATAATAAGCTACATGCCACTTCTTAATAAGCAATACATACCTACTCAAGAATCTGTATGTCACCAGCTCTCGGCAGCTAGGTGATGGGCCCCCGTGACGGGCGCTACACGGCACTCTTATACCGACAAAAACTCTGCAAAATGGGTCTTGAAGATATCATGGGACTCTGGTACAGGGCCCCTGTCTTTTAAATTTATATGTATATGTAAACCGGAAAGAGGATTTAAAATTTTTTTTTAACACTTTCAGAAGCAGCACTTACACTGTATGATCACTGGTGCACTTGAAAAGTGAAGAAAAGCGAAGTACATTCCCGAAGGTGATATCTTAGGCACAGTAAGAGAAATTAGGTCACAGGCCAGAAGAAAAGTCACATTTTAATTAATATTTGACTTACACTTACCTGTATTCCAATGCACAGCTTAAACTTACCCATACCCTTCATCACAGTTGTTCATAACCAGTAATTTGTGCTCATTAGATGTCTAATCTTGTTTTGACCAGCAGGTATGTGAACATTCAGCTTCTGCCTTGAGAAGCTGTATGGTTAGCCTACATTGTGTGCTGATCGCAGAACATGAAACAATGGGAATGTACGTTTGCCGTTTCACGCAGAGGGAGCAAATTGCTTGTCTAGAGAAACTAACATAAGGAAATGTATATAAACAAAGACTCTATACCTGATTCTGTTCTTATACAAGTTTTTTTATGGATGATTTTAGGGAACAGATCCGTTGCCTTGCATGGAACACAGCAACTATTTATGGCAAGCATTTCTGCAAAGGAGACTACAGTGAGAACAAGAAAAGGGTACAAAAATATATTTTACCTCAGTATTTTTACAGATTTGTATTTAGATAAGGTACTGAAAATGAGGTTAACTGCTTTATTTCAGCTCTGTGAAACATTTAAAGTGCTTTGCATTTTTTAAAACATTTCTGCTTTAAGATTAACGCAGTGGTACAACTAGGATAACTCGAAAAAAACTGTGCAAGACACCACTGATTGCAAGCATTCTATATGTACATCTGTAATTAGCATATTGCATTAGTTCGCATTTGCTGTAAAGGCATGCTTTATGTGTGCAGCGGAACAAATGCTTGCCTCATTTGCCAAAAGTACATACTGTAGGGCCATAGATTAATCATTTTTTTACTGCCACAGATTTTGCAAATACAAACAGTGCCAGTGTTTTATACACATATGTATGTATATGCACACTCACACTATCACACACAAATATATATTAAACATATATGCACATATTGTATAAGTAGTTAATCGTAGATTAGGGACACAATAATAGCAATCATACAGATAAGCTAGCATGGCATGGTTCGAAGGCCTAATTATCTGTATATTAATGCATTCATTATTCACGATTTGTCATCCATCTGCCTTCTTTCGAGGTAACCTTAAAGTTTCTATACTGTATATTATCGCTGTGTGCTTTCTGAGGCGAAAGTTTCTTCGTAATTTATGCTTTTTAAAGACCTTCAAAATGCACATGAAGGAAGTCTTAAAATGCAACAGTGTTAATGTATATGATGAAGGCAGCATGCCTTCCAGGGCTGAGCAAAACCTGGAGTTTTATTCTCAAAGTTATGGACATTTTCGGCTAGCTCATGGGAGTTTTGTTTACACAAAAATGCTGTATGAGCAGTATGAAAAAGATAACCAGATTGTAGAGACAGGTATAAGCAACTAGAGGAGATGGGACAAAGACATCTGATTGGCTGGTCTGATATTTGACAAACCAATCATTTTTTGTTCTGCCCTCAGAACATTTTTGTGTAAGTAAAATTCCTATGAGTTTCTGGCTGTGGGGATCAGTGTGGATCTGAAGGCTCATGTTTAAGTGGAGGTCATGTCTCTGGTTGAGCCACATTGACTTCCTGCATTTATGTCACTCACAGCACCTCATACGGTGGTGCTGCATGGGTGGAGTTGATGTCTTGCACCTCCAGTGCTTGGAAATTCAACTCTAGAACTGATTGCACTTCTTGTTTTTTTCTGCGTTTCTGTGATATACCCCTCTGGCTTCCTCCAACCAAAGTCACACCGTTCATTTGAGTCGGTAAATTGTAATCATGTGACCATGTGTGAGTATCTGGGGATGGAATAGCACCTCAGCCAAGGTGTGTTCCGCCTTATGTCGCATTCTTCTTGAGATGAGCCATGGGTTGCCGTTATTCTGACTTGATTTATTGTTGCGAAATGTTAACGGACATAAAATGAGTACAAGCCAATGGCACTGAAAATGTGCCTAACCTGTATTAGTTCAGTTTGCTTTAAAACAAGACAGCCATGTTTGTAAATATAAAAAAATAAGCAAATATGAATCTTATCTGCTTATATATATCCTGGTATTTATTTATTTGCCTATTTTAATTTATTGATTGCCAAAACCAGCTGTACTAAATGTGAAATCAGGGAAACAATGTCTTAGCTCTTGGACAATGTCAAAATTAGCGAGTAAATAACAAGAAAACTGTTGTTCAAACCAGGTCTTTTTGTTCTTTCTTCTCTTAACTGCTTCCTTGCTTAAGTTTAGGGTTTTCTCCTAAACACAGATCTGGATGAAGATATCAGTAGCCTAATCTTATCGTCCACTACGTTTCCAAATGCTGAGTCGTTTGGGCCGATTGTGATCACGAATGTAAAACCTGGGCTGTCACTGCGCTTGACCCTTACTGTATGTCTTTGAAGCTCCCTGCATTTTGCTCCTACGTTGGGATCCGGAAGTCAGCGCGGAAGAGTTCCGCCTGGAACGAAAAGAGCAACGGTCCCCACTCTGGATGCATAACGCTCTTCCTGCAAGCCTTATTTCTATTCATTTATGCCACCATTAACCTTTTTTTGCAACTCATGCACGGGACCTGACCTTTGCAGGAACTCTACAACAGTCAACATGTTTGTCACGAATTTTCTACTTCCTTTTTTATGTGGAAAAAAAAAGGCTGATAGTACGTTTCGTATTATCGTTCCATGGTTTTGTTTCAAGCAGATGCCTGCCAGCATGTTTAATATGTCTGAATGTTATGGATATAGCTTTTACCTACCATGTAGCACCATTGTGTAATACATTACTGACCTCCGTGGTCAATGGGAAATGTATAATAAACTTTATACAGCCTCATTTCAGACATTTCCTTATATCAATGCAGACTGTCTCTGGGCTTTCATATAATTTATTGCTAGACAAGCATTAAACAGTTATAACACCTCTGGTATGATGAAAATGTAGGGGACCATTTTTGTTTATTACTGCAATGCAATTGAATGTTTCAAAACTATTTCCATATACTTTTAAAGCATCTCTTTAAAAATAATGCTATTTAAATTTTTTCTTCAGATTTTTGGTTAAAGTGATGTTAGACTATATCTGATATGAGTCTTCCTGGGTAGCCCAATTGCCCACAGGCCTATAATGGAATAATACAAGTGTGTGAGCAACTGTGCCCATTTGTTACAGGATTTTACACAACACTATAGCAACAGAATGGAGACACAGAACCACACATCACCTTACTATTGTTCGGCTGGATCTCCTGCCAGGTCTCAAACGCACACACACAACACACAAACCCTAATCCCAATCACAACACCTTAACCCCTACCCAGCACTAACCTTAACCATAATTACCCAACTAAAATACCAGACTTTTTGCATTTTTACTTTTTTGATTGCATTCACAGATTATTATAAAATGAGGTTATCCAAATGGGGACCTGAGAAAATGTCCCCAAAGTAAAAAAGTTTCAGGTTTTAGCACTCTCTGGGGACATTTTGGTCCCCAAATATGATCTATGCAAACCCACACACACACACATAAACATTTCAAAGTTAGCCAGTGAGTTTCAAAATATCCTCTGTACACCGTGGAGCTTTTAGTACCAAACACCATGCCTCCTTTCATCTCAGGGTTCTTCTGCCTGAGTGCTTCTGACTCCTTTCTCTTCTTTGTACACATCAGATACAGTAGCAGAGATTTTGTCCTTGTGTGTGCCCCAAGGTACTCAGCAAAATGCAAGTACAGCTCCGGTAATGAACAAAAGAGAATTTCTCTTCTTATATTCCATTGCCTTGTTTTCATTTTCTTCTTTTCTATGGGCAAGCGCCATTCTCTGAATCATCATATTAGCTGAAAAGACAAAATCCAAAAGACAAAATATAAAAGGTTAGGATGGGATCCAAGGTCTCCTCTTTTTACCATTATTTTTCTTATACGGAAGAACCGGCTGGGCAATTTTAAATGCATCTCCATCATTCAGCTGATGTTTATGTTTCAAGGCAAATAATTTGATAAATGATTCAGCCCAAATATAACACATGTAAAGTTATATTTTGGACACAAAGTTCCAAGGATTTTTATGTTTAAACTGTTTTTTAAGGAAGCTACTATCTTGACCAGCATTGCCACAATTCATATAGAATTCCCAATTCAGATATAGCTATCAAATATTAAATATAGAGCAGCTTTTTGGGCCAGTCCTGGAAGGTGGCACTATGGCTCTGGTGGTTAAAGTTCCTGATTTGTAAACAGAAGATCCTGGGTTCAATACTTAGCAGTACTTTGGGGGTAACTGAAAGCCTGGTGGAAATCTAGGCCCGTTCCTTCCCAGAAACCCCTGCTGGGATTAATGATAGTTTAGAGTAATAAAAGTTTTGTCTTATCAGAAAGCAATGGCATTTCCAAGTTCTGGTGCAGGAGTGGCCAAGCTTATCCACAAAGGGCTGGTGTGTATGGAGGTTTTCAGGATAACCTTTAGATCAGCTGTTCAAACCCAGGTGTGACGACTCTTCAGCCCTCTAATTAGCAATCTAATTAAAGAGTTGCAGTGAAACCCCACATACACAACTGCCCTTTCTGGATAAGATTGGCCACCCCTGTCCTGGTGTGACCACGTTCTGTATTAAGTTAAAATTGCAGTGACACAAACACGAGAGGTTACATAAGGGCAAGCAATGAAGTGCACGGTGGGGAGAGAGTGTGCCATCCCTTAGAAGGGCAAGTCTGCAGTCGCCTGAAGGGTCGAGGCTCCAGAGAGGAAGAACAGAGTGGCTGGCTGTGCTTCCCTCTTAAGTGAGAGACTGGGACACAGTCACACACACAGAAGCCAAAGTCCCAGACGCCAATCACATGACGATGCTCTTCAGAGGGGGAAGACGCAGGACTTTAAATATACTGAAGGAGACTCTACCCATCAAGAATAGGCTACACATTTGTAGCCCACACAACAGAACAAGTGAGAGCTTAAAATAACACCCTGTGATTTCTAATAAAAGCTTTGTGACTATGACAAACAAAAGACATTAATCCATCGGCAATTCGCTTAACTTACAGTCAGCAGATTACTGACTTCTTCTGTAAATATAAAAAGAACTATCACAAAATTGAGGAAAATCAAGTTCATTTTTAGTTCGACTTACAAAGAGGTGACAGGAAAGCAGGAGTAACAATACAAGAGAGCTACAGACAGTTGGAAACAAATGAAAGACAAAGAAAAATGATCTTCGCGGCAATTTTGTGGATTGTGATTTCTCTTCACCTGCCTTCAGGTAACTTTTAGCTTTATACAAATATGTTATATTTAAATAGTAAAGTCATAGACATCATATAGATGAATTGGTAATGATCTTTTTATAATTTTAGGGGTGACTTTAATGACATTTAACTGATTATTAAAACTGTATCAATTTTATTTTATCAATTTTTTTAAATCAAATTTATCAAATTTATAGAATGCAGTATAAAACAGCATTTTTAAATATTTAATTCTGGAAAAATGATTATGAAATATTTTTATTATATGTATCTTGTATCTTGTATCTTATATGTATCTCAGCTCGCATGCCTTGATTTTACAGTCAAGCAGGTGTTTCATTTAAATTTAAATTGGATGGATAAATGGCCACCCAGATGGATCAGTCTGACTTGTGGTTGTTTGCCAGTGGCGCACAGGAAGTCCAGATCCCCATCAGGAAACATCATCATGCACCCACCCATCTTCCAGCTGCTTTTTCAGTGCAGGGCTGTGGAGAGCGTTGCAGTGCGTTGCACGAGAGGCATCCTACCACTGTGTAAATTTTGTATACTGGCTGTGCTCCAGATTTGTATTCTGACACAAAAAAACAAGAAAAAAAAAACGTCTTCCATCTATAAGACATATTAAACAATAAATTACCAGCAACCCTCATTTTCTGTAGTCAACATTGATGACTATGGGATGGCTGTATGAGGGAATCCATAATTATTTCATCATCCTCATCATTATTTTCATCATCATTGCTGTTGCCCAAAAACTTTAACGATACAATGAGTATTCCAGTGCGAAGTATAGCGAAGTATAATTACTCAGCTTGAGTAATTAAGTTTGATTACCAAAATATATCACATTCTAATTTTTTTTTTCCCAGTACATGGCCATCCAAGAATGCGGGCTCCCTGTGAGGAGAGGCTCCTGAAGACCCTCCTGGCACAGTACAGCAAACTATCTCGACCGGTTGCCAACACCACTGAAGCAGTGCTGGTCAGCTTTGGCCTGTCCATCGCACAGCTCATTGATGTGGTGAGGGCAAATGAAAAGTTTATGTAAACAGAAGGTTTCCTGAATTAATGGCATAAAGGGGTAGACAAAGTAAATGGTAAAAAAAAAATCCAAGGCAAAAGTGATCAGGGTGCACAATATTATATGGGAAGTTCATCATACTTATTTATCATTAATATTAACTTATTTTTTATCAATAGGATGAGAAGAATCAGATGATGACTACCAATGTTTGGATGAAACATGTAAGCTGACTTTATGATTAAAGTAACAATTGAAATAGATTTCATTTTAGGAAATGTGTGTGGAGGGTACATTTCCTCCCCATTTTGTCATGGGATTTCCCATGGCTTCTCATATCCAAGTGCCATGAGCAGCGGTGGAGTTGCTAAGTCGTTCTTAGCTATGTGTGCCTGATGATGGTTTACTCCCTGCCTTGTGCCCAGATCTTCTTGGATAGGCTGCAGAACCCTGCAGCCCTGCATAAAACAAGTTGTTATGGGAAATGTAGATCAGTATGTAATAAAAAAATATATAATACTACTGTTCACGTACCAACAGGAGTGGAACGATTACAGACTTCACTGGAGCCCGCAGGAATATGAGAACGTCACCTCCATCCACGTCCCATCCGAGCTGATCTGGAGGCCTGACATAGTTCTCTACAATAAGTATGTTTCAACAGCTGTTCTCCATAACTGCCATTTTGAAATTAAATATAAGGACTTTAAAAATTAAGTTAAGATGTATATATAGCCTTGTGATAGACTGGCATCCTGTCTGTTTTTCTTTAATAGCTATATTGTCAACAAATAACCTTCATGTAATGGTATTCTATCCTAGCGCTGATGGTGACTTTGCAGTGACACACATGACCAAAGCACATCTCTTTCATGATGGCACAGTCAAATGGGCACCCCCAGCCATCTACAAGAGCTCCTGCAGCATAGACGTAACTTTTTTTCCGTTCGACCAGCAGAACTGCACTATGAAATTTGGGTCCTGGACATACGACAAGGCCAAAATTGACCTCGTGAGCATGGCCAGCAGCGTTGATCAGATGGATTACTGGGAAAGTGGAGAGTGGGTTATTTTGCATGCAGAGGGAATCTACAACACCAAAAAGTACAAGTGCTGCACTGAGATCTATCCAGACATCACCTATTCCTTCATCATTAGAAGACTGCCACTGTTCTATATGATCAATCTCATCATACCATGCCTGCTGATTTCTTGTTTGACCGTCCTAGTGTTCTATCTGCCCTCTGACTGCGGGGAGAAAATCACCCTCTGTATATCTGTCTTGCTCTCCCTGACCGTCTTCCTTCTTTTGATCACAGAGATCATTCCTTCGACCTCTCTTGTGATTCCGCTAATTGGAGAATACCTGCTCTTCATCATGATCTTTATCACCCTGTCCATCATCATTACTGTCTTTGTCCTCAACGTGCACCACCGCTCCCCCCGTACCCACACCATGCCCCAGTGGGTGAGGGTGGCCATCCTAGGCTTCCTCCCACGTTTTCTGTTCATGAAGCGTCCGTACTTCACGAAGGGAAATCCTGAGAAGCTTGTCAAGATTACAAAAAAGTCTGAAAGTTCTCGATCGCTCTGGACAGATACTGAAGTCCTGCCCACTTTACTAAACCTGTGTAGTTACAGGCAGGACCTGTTGGCTCATTCAGTGTCACAAGTCCCCTGTAATCCTATGGAAGACACTTTGGACAAGAAATACGTGCTGAGCAAATCTCCATCTACCCAGTGCTCTCTCCAGGACAGGACAGGGGCGCAGTTTAAAGTGCGATCGCTCAGCGTGCAGTACTCCCCCCCCGCTGGGAGCAACCTGCCCCAAAGCAAAGCCCGCTGTCGCTCCCGGAGCCTTCAGTGTTCCAGCCTGCAGGATCAGCCAAAGCAGAGTGGTGGCCAAGGCACGCGCATGCGCCCCGCCACTCAGCATTACCTCATCACAGAAGGGACACCCTGTGAAAAACTGGCCACATGTGAGCTTAAGCTGCCAGCAGAGGCTGCCCTGTCCTCTGCCAGGAACTCCAAGGCATTTATTGCTGATAAACAGCCCGTCCCAAAGCCCCCATTCTTACTTGCATTGCAGCAAGCTGTTGAGGGTGTGCAGTACATCGCAGATCATCTCCGCGCTGAAGACACAGACCTTTCTGTAGGTTTTCTGTTTTTTTTTTGACAGCCATACTACTTTTACATTTATGTGAGTCCCCTGCTTGCGGACTATGAACTAAATATCAATAGACAAATCGCAGTCACATTTCACAGTCTAAGAGCCTTTTATTCGCTAGATCATTTTAATTTTAATGTTTGTGTATAATGGACCTGAACTGTCTATATAAGACAGCAAGAGAAGTGAAAATAGTTCCTCACACACTCAGTCAAGGCTGGTGTTATATTTAGCAATGATGTGAAAAGATTTATTATGTGTAAAGATTTCCACTAAGAGATGAATATTTTACTTCACTCTCAAGTGTTCCAAAGATAGTGGGATGGTGGGAATGCAAACACACAGCAGGTTTAATAATGAACTTCTGTGTCTCCTTCCTTTTCAGGTTAAACAGGAGTGGAAGTATGTGGCGATGGTCATAGACAGGATATTTCTGTGGATGTTTATAATAGTGTGCATTCTGGGAACACTGGGACTCTTTATCCCACTTTGGTTTTCTGGAATGATCTAGAAAGAGAAGATCGAGGAGTACAGTCTACATAAGAAGAGACAATAACTAAAAATTAAGAGACCACAGCAAACTTTTTTTGTTTCACTATTTTTTTAACATGGGTACAGTATGCACTTGAGTGAAATATAGCTTTCTTTGCAAACTCCAGCCTGGCTCTTCCCTGCTTCTCATTGATGAAGGGCTTCTTGCTTGCTTTATTGGTCTTCAGTCCTGCTTCTATGAGCCTGTAATGAATTGCCCTAGCTTCAAACCACTTAATGTTTCCCATTCTTTTTGAAGGTCATTGAGGTCATCCTCATATACATGAGGCATTGCCGGGTGAGTTGACAGTCATCTCTTAGAATCTTTGAGCCTCGAAGCAGCTGGTTGCTCAGTGTAGCCTTCAGCCAGCAGCAGAACCAGGATTAGACCAGAATTTAAAAATGCAGATTTTTTTCTTTTTAAATATAGTGGTCTCTTAATTTTTTCCTGAGCTGTGTGTGTGAAATAGCAATATATAAAATATGTTCTGAACACCAACAATTGAATCTGTAATTCATTACAGATAAAAATCATGATGTTTGTAGCCCTTAGGTGTTAACACAATCACATTTTTGTTTCATGTTCGGTTTTTACAGGACCAGTAACACAAGTGGTACAAAAGGTACTACAGTCAAACCTGCACTATCCGGGCAGAATGGGACCAAGGGGTGCCCGTAAGTAAGAAGTGCACGTAACTTAGAACATGAACAGTACAGTACAACGTACATGTGTACACATACAAACTACATGATATGCATGAGGTGTAAGGCTTATAATAGGATGTTATTTCAGTCTGAACTAGCGAATCATCCCGTTTTATTCTTGCAGTGATCATACAGTTTTTAACCAGCATCAAGTGAGTCTCAGGAGCTCTGCTCACTTATTGATTATTGTTGTTGGTTTACTTTTCTTTGATGGATATTACAGTGTATGATTTTTTTTGGTTTATTGGATTTCTGATTCTCACTTTGCTCTTGTCTGTGCTTTCGCTCTGGTTTACTTGCTATTTGGTTTCGAACTCCCGTCCGCTTTTTGGTGTACTCACTCCCACAATGCAACGCGAAATTCAAATTAAAGGGTAAAACACCTGTGAAAAATTTATACGGAAAATTCCTTCATATTAATACGGTCATTGGACCCTATTTTTACGGCCTTTTATTACAGTGTATGCTGTGTGTGTGTCAGGTGCATAGGGAGTGACTGCAATTTTTGTTTTGCGAGCTTATGTTGTATGCTGTTGTTTGGATAGGGAGTAAGGCGTAGAATTTGTTGTTGTGTTTTTGTTTTAGGTAAGTTCGCTTTGGGTTGCGTTCGGAAGCTGAGTTTTGTTTATTGTTTTCTCTATAGTCACTCCTGTGTCCTTTTGCATCGGGTTTATTTGGTCTGTGTCCGTGGCGTGTCAATAAAAACAGAAAAACATTTTTAAAATAACCCTTTGTCCACATGTGTTCCCTTGTCCATCGCACCCTATCCTTCCCTTACTTCACGTCCCCTTTCCCTTTCACTCTGTTACGCCCCGAGCCTAGACTGGCGCTCGTAACAACAGCTGCTGGTTGTGTAAAATTAATTTGCGCATGCGCTTGATTAGAGCTACCCGGTAGAGGGAGGTGCCCGTAAACTGGAGGTCCGGATAAGGGAGGTTTGGCTGTACTGTATAATGTCTGTATATGTATGCACTTCTACTATTCCCAACAACATGATTATGTAAGTTCCACTCGATACTAATTTACGCACATTTAATGCAACAGTTACATTACCTTGGATGTGTCATTATTAATTCATTGTCTTGATAAACAACTGAAAAGCCTTTTGTTTGTGCAATTGCCCAACGATAAATATCTCTAAAATCATCAAACTGAATTTTTTAGAAATAAAATGAATAAATAATAAATATTAAGACAAGGTAGAAGATGCAGATGAGGTCTAGTATGGTGCTGTCTGTCATGAAAATCAACTATGACAGCATAAAGTATGTTTTCTGCTTCTTTGGGAAATTGTATATTTCTAATCATATTTTATTATCAATGTACTGTCACACTACTTTTAGATGTTTTTCACAATGTCTTTCTTATACTTTTATTCAGTGTTCTCCACACTTTGTGACCTTCAACTTTAACTGATTGGTTGTTTTTCAGATGGCGCCATGAGGTTTTTTAAGTTTAAGCAAAAACAGAGTCTTCTGGAAAAACACTGGCATGTGTCCTTCAGAAGATGAGAACACCTTGTCTTTGTGGAGGACCCCAGACAGTTTGAGACACTGAAACAAACCTATACACCTCACCAAAAACACTCATTGTCATTTGTATTTTTCTCGAATTTGTATTGTTGTGTTATATACTGCATTAAAATGAATCACTAAGGAACCATATCCAGAGCTGGTCATTTTCGGCAAAATCCATTAATTGGTGTTTCTGCCTGGTTTCCCTGGTTTGGCTAACTCCTCACTGATTCATCTGCAGTTGCCTGATCTAGTAATTGTGCATTTTATTGACTTCAAAGTGATTAGTGTGTTATATCCAGCAGCTAGAACTTGTCAAAGATCATTGCTCCTTTGCCTGGATTCACTTTTCAGGAAAACTAAGGTAGTCAGGGACTATAGCTCTGTTTTATTTGATGATGGTTATGAATCACTGCAATAATCACTAACATCTGTCTGTTTGCCAGCTCAGTTTATGTAATTTTATTGGATGATAAGGACAAAATAGTGCACTTGATTTTATATGTATATGTCTATGTGTTATTAGTATAAGTTACACTAAATTTTTGTTTGTAACTTCATGTAATTCGCTTGACCAAACATCATTGAAGTTTGATTGTGTATCACATAGGTGTTTAATAAGCTAAACAGATAAAAAACTGGAGGTCTGATCCAAAGCCCCTAAATTACTCTATTATACTGTAAATAACGATAATACAGATTAAAAGTATCCAATTTAGAATTTATATGTTAAAATGAATATTCTAACTAAGGTCGAGGTTGGTCCATTACATTTTTTTTATGTAAAATAAATAAATAAATGATTTAGCGAAGATTATTAAATTGATACTACAACAGTATCGGGAGTTACTCGGGTCTTTCATAGTGAGGTCTTGGAAGTTATGCTGCGTTCCACCTGAACTCCCATCCATTTTCTAAAACGCTTGTATTACTCAGGGTCGCGGGCGGTACAGAACCTATCCCGGAGGCTACGGGCACAAGGCAGGTAACAACCCAGGATAGGGCACAAGCCCATCGCTGCCATTTGAACTCCTAACTTGGAAAGTTCCTAGTCGGAAATTGCAACTTGAACGCCCCCTGAAGTCGGAGAAATCTACACAACCGTACCACGACCTCAGAATTAAAGATGGCTGTGCCCTTTATCAAAAGAAGTTGAAGTTGTAGTTTTATACCATTTATTAGCATTTCCGTCTTATTTGTGGCTCATTGAGTCCGCAGTACTCACAGTACTGTCCAACCGATATCCGTGAACATGTTGCTACTGTGTTTTTATGCACAAAATCCCACGTAATGTGTTATCAACTGATGTTGCTAACAATTTCAGAAAAGCAGGATTTCATGCGTAGTCGGATGACTTGTCGGATTTAAGGTAGCCTGGGCTAAATGTAAGTGAATGAAGACAAATGCCATTTAAACTGGGGTAAATTAAATCCGACAAGGCATCAGCTAAGCAAGAAATCTTTCTTTTTGAAATGGGTCTAGCTTCCGATTTCGCGGGTAACTCGGGTATGACGTCCTTCCGGCCTCCGAGGAAATTGAACCCATCATACGTACCCAGACTGCTGGCGATACATAGTGGGACTTGTAGTTCAATATTTTCGTCTTTGGATAGGAGCAAACTTCCCCAGAAACGGCAATAAACTTCAACTCCATCAATGCACTTCAGGCAGTTGCGTCGCTGGTTTTGATGGGTTTATATGTTGTGAATTTTAACCAGAGCACTCGGATAAGCAGTGTGTATAGTATATTTATGTGTTTTTTTGTTCGATTTCTATATTAATTTGACTGTACTCGACGGGATAATATTCCATAATTGTGCAGTAGGCGATCACACAGCTAGCTCTCCATGCTGTTTTTAAAGTTGTCTTTTCCAACAGGGAACTTGGCTGCTTTCTAGATACAGATGACAGGTTTGTCAAATCTTTAGATTTACATTTAAATACAGAATTCCCCCAATTTCCTTTTTGGCTGTTTCTGCTTTCGTCGGGTTTGGTAAAAACTCATGCATTTTTTTATTTGTTTGTGTTTGTTTTTTAGGATGTATACCTTATTATCTGGTCTGTACAAGTACATGTTCCAGAAAGATGAATTCTGCGTTTTGATCCTGGGACTGGACAATGCAGGGAAAACGGTATGTTGCACTTATTCGGTCACCTAGCATAAGGCTTTGTTTCTCCGTCTGCTGTGGTTAAATGAAGCCCTCGCTTGGTCACTGGCCTGGTTTTTATTGAATGATATAGCGTTAAGCATGCCTGCTTATGTATATTTTCGAATGGTTTTCTCTTGTTGTTGTGCGGCAAAATTTGGATTTTTATGATTGCCTTGCAGACTTTCCTGGAACAAACGAAGACCAAATTTAGTAAGAATTACAAAGGGATGAGCTTGTCCAAGATCACAACCACAGTGGGTTTAAACAGTAGGTAGAAGTTTGATTTTATTTATTAATTGCATAATTTTTTTGTACCGGGACATCTTTTTACGGTATGCCAGAGAACATTTTTTTTAATGTACTTGGCCTCCTTATTAGGTACACCTAGTTAGTAATGGGCGTCTTGAACCGCTCCACTGGTAGATGTCACTGCCACTGACTGGATTTTGTTTTATTGCCCCATCTATAAACTCTTGATGCTGTGATGTGTGAAAATCTCACATTGACAATCCCGCTTGACTTTGTCTACATGCTGTATGTATTGAGTTGCAGCCACATGAGTCGAGATGCAGGTTGTCTGCACTGACAAACAGATTTACCAAATACAGTTACCCCTGAATGAACATTTGCTACATTAGATTCTGTTGCTCTGTCTAGTTGGTACCATAGATGTTGGGAAAGCTCGGCTGATGTTCTGGGATCTCGGAGGACAGGAGGAACTGCAGTCACTGTGGGATAAAGTATGTCCTTGGCCTTTTTCTCTTTTTAAGTTCCCTTACAAACCAGCATATTCTAATAATTTCACGGATTATTTTATTTATTGAAAGGAAAAAAAAAAGAAAAAAGGAAAAAAAAAGATTGTTCCATGTCTGCAAGTTATACTGTGTGTCCTGAATTTTCTGTAACTCAGTATTACGCCGAGTCACATGGAGTGATTTACGTCATTGACTCAACTGATGAAGAGCGGTTGTCTGAGTCAAAGAACGCCTTCGGTGAGACATCTTCTGAAGTTATTTTTAAGAGATCTGCCCGTACCTTATGTCAGTATGAGTGTTTCTGACTTCTCCCCACCCCAGAGAAAATGATCAGCAGTGAGGCTTTGGAAGGTGTTCCACTGCTTGTGCTTGCCAACAAGCAAGATGTAGAGGTATCTTCTCACATTCTAACTTGGGGTGTTAGTAGCCTTTGTTTCTGCATACTGCACTGTTTTTGCTAGTTTAAAATACTTAAGGCCTAATCATATCCCTACAGTTTTCCGACCTGTATTGAACCAAACAATTTGAATATCGTGTAGGAAGATGTTTCAACCATATAAGAAAAGGGAACTTGGACATCTCTTGTTGGTATGGTGTAATGTTAATACAGCCCTGATTGTCTGCAGAATTGTTTATCAGTCCCAGACATCAAAACAGCCTTTAGCGATTGTGCAACAAAGATTGGGAAGCGTGACTGTCTTGTACAGCCCTGCACAGCACTCACAGGGTAAGAAACATTTTGTGTGTGGTTTTGTTGTGATTTTAAAATATTTCAGAATTTCTGCCTGACAGTACATTAGTAATTTAACTTGAAACTTTTTATGTCTCTGGATGCAGGGAAGATTGTGGAATATTCACATACAAATTTGTTGCTTTTATATTTAGATATTCATTAAAAAATCTAATCTATTCCAAGGTGGTAGTTACTGGTAATTCATTTTTATTATTATTATTATTATTATAGGTGCACTGATCCGATATTCAAGATAGGTATCGGCACTGATCCATACATAATCAGACTGTTCAAGTGACCAGTCCACCTCTGATATTTACTTATTTAGTTTTTGGCAGTCTGTAAAAAGAGTGTTCCTTTTATTGATCCCCATGGGGAAATTCTCTTCTCACCTCCCCCAACCTGGCTCTCCATGAGGGCAAGCTTGGCCATGAAGGGCAGCCACCTTGTGTGGCATCCAGGGAGCTGAGGGTCAAGGGCCTTGCTCAAAGGGCCCACAGATGTGCCGAGGCTGGGCTTGAACCGGCGACCTTCCGATCAAAGGCACAGAGGCTGAGCCAGACACTGCCCCCAAGTTTTCTTTCCAATTTTTTTTTTTGTTAAATCGATTCATACAATCAATCGCATGGCAGCTCTTTCCCATTTTAGATGTGCTCTAGCAGCATTCCAGCTGAATGTTAACACTGCCACTCAGTCTATTTGCCTCTTATTGGGCGTGAGTGACTGACTTCAGCCTGCTGTGATGTCATGTGCATACCCTCTGCGCATGGAGTAGGAGGAGCGTAAGAACATCAGTTAAGAGGGTGACGATAGCAAATGCGACTTGCATGCTGGCAGAGCAAACTAACAGACATGTCTGCAATCTGGACGTATTTTACGCATGGAACAAGAACTAGTAGCACAGCGATTTGCAGTCTTTGTGAAAATAGACTTTTGATGCTAGTGGAAGAAAAATTCTAAGGCGTTTTAAGAATTTGCCACCTGCATACACTCTCTTGGAAGATATTCTAATTGAACTGCAACGATCTCAAAAATGCTAAAACCATGATGTACAAATGAGGTAGAGCAGTTCATTATGTAGGTTTCTAGTAGCCTAATTAACAGCGTCTTTTTGGTATAATTTTTTTAATTTTTTTTTTGCGCTTACTAGTTTAAAAAAAGAGTCCTGCTATTGGACTGATACTCCATATTAGCCGATACCTTCTATTTGGGTATCGGGATCGTATCAGCACTGGAAAAAGTGGGATTGGTGAACCTTTTAATAATAATAGTAATATTATTGTTGTTGTTATTATTATTATTATTATTATTATTATTGTTGTTGTTGTTGTTGTTATTATTGTTCTTTTTAGGCAAGGGGTTAATGAAGGCATTGAATGGATGGTAAAATGCGTCGTCCGAAACATCCACCGACCCCCGCGGCAGAAGGACATCACATAAACTCGACTGCTTCTCCGATGGTCTGTCAGCTGCTCTGACTCCTTGTCCTTGTTTACACAAGACAGTGTCGCTCCGTGTTTGTCCGTGTTGACTGACTCACTTTTCCTGTCCTGTGAGTAGATGTCCAGTACCTCTTTATTTAAAATTCAGAGCTGGACGATAAATGTCGCTATAATAATCAATTCTATTTATTGATTTTTAAGTTCTAGTCCCAATTAAATTTTTTTTGGTATAGAGTTTATTAAACAGTGTATTAACATACAGTGTTAAGCCTCTTACCCAACACTCCAGACCACTGTAATAACCAAGACTATTGAAGTTTGTTGAACTTTTTGTGTGGAAATTAGTGTGCTAATAAGACATGGATATTTAATTTGCAGTTAATTACAGCTCTTGTTTCCTTTGTGTCTGAGGTTGTGTGATTTTCATGCCATAAAGTCGCATACATTTCCACCAGTGCAGTGTCATTATAAAGCGCATTTCATATTCATGTAAATTTTGGAGAAATGGAAAGGAGAAAAAGTGAAAAGTCTCCACAGTTTCTCTTTGCTTTCCAAATCAGAGTAATTGGTCAGGTAATATGCACTGTATCTACAGATGATGGTGTTCAAAGGTGCTCCCCTATTTGATAGGCGTTTTGAAATAAAATGCATAAAATGGTACAGTATTATTATTATATTTTAAGTATACATTTTGAGAATACCAGAAATAGAATATCCTTTTAATCTCTCCTACTGTACCTGGTCAAGTCTTAGGACATTGGTTGTAACCAAATGTTGATTAACATTATAAGTACAAATTTATCTGTAGTGATGACCCCTGATTTGTTACTGTTTTACAATCTTGCAAGGAATTTCAGGACAGGAGTGTGTGTGTGTATTATTTTTATACAATACATATGTGTCTGTATGTGTGTGTATATATATATATATATATATATATATAAAAAACATAGCAATGAGAAAATATGCCATATTTCCACCAGTTACTTGTATTTAACTTAACTGCTTCTATGTCAGAATCAAAAATGACCTTCACCAACCCCTCAGCTAAAAGTAAAGAATTGCTGTTCAACAATTCAAGAAAACCAAATTTAAATTACTAGCAGAAGTTTCTATAGCTCTATGTAAACATGTCTTTTAATAATTAGTTTTCCTACATGAATATGTAGCAGTAACTCCTCACCCGATAATTGGTCTCTTCAGGGATGCCAGTCCATTAGCGCAGGACAAGAACTCTTATGAGATCAATTAAAGTTATATTATTAAGTTTGAGTTCTTGATGAAAATGTACCCAGAAGCTGTTCTGTATGCTCTCAAGGAGCTGTAATTCAATTTTTGGCCCAGGGCTCTTTCAGTCTTCTAATATGATGGATAAATTTGGATCAATAGTGGGTAGCTCAGACCTCAAGCACAAACCTATACCTTATACCTTATACCCCCTAGTATTTATTAGAACCCAACTGCATAAAAAGATTAGATGAACCTTAATGTTGAATACTGCGATTGATAACTTCTGAAATCATTTATGGTCAAATATTTCACTTGCATTCATCTTTGTTCAGTTAGTACCAGATTGAGGTTCCCAACTTTGTTTATGAAGAAGCCTTGATATGCCCAAATTAATATAAAAGCAAAGTGGAAGGCACAAAAATGTTATTCTCATATTTTCTCTGAAAATGGACAAAAGTATGATGCCACTTGAGTTGGTTGTAGTAAAACTAGTAAATATGTATCGAACATGTATCGAACGGTGAAGTACTGAAAAATCGTCTGCTTTTTCCCCATTGCTTGCTTTACTTAGAACAAGGGTGGGGAACCTGATCCATGGAGGGCCGGTGTGGGTGCGGGTTTTTGGGATAAACTCTCAAACAGCCAATAATAAAGCATTGGTTCTCAGCTCCAGTCCTGGTGACCCACTCTTATTGGCTGTTTGAAAGGTCATCCCAAAAACCCGCACCCACACCGGCCCTCCATGGATCCGGTTCCCCCAATTTATTTCAATGAACAGCAGCAGTCCCTGGTGGATGTGTCTGGAACTGCAGCTGTCGACAAATATGCTTCTCATTTAGTACAATTTGTACCCCAATTTTACCGTTTTCCTGGTCGCAAATGTGAATACTGGAATACGTTCCATATAAATAATTTTTGTATACCGATAACCATTTTATAGACATCTGAGAATGCAATCAATAAAGCCAACGTCTTGTATTTTGTTTGGTTACTTAGGGTTAAGTTTAGGGCTGGGTAGGGGTTAAGGTTATCATAGTTGGAATTTGGTTGTGCCCATAGAACTTAATGGAGAGTTCCCATAAAGATATGAATATGTGGACTGTGCGTGTGTGCGTACACATGCGTGTGTTTGGGTGCGTAATTGTATTGGACAGCCTGCATATTAACTGCATTTAATTGATCAGAGTATTCAGCACCAAGAAGTGTTTATTTACCATTTTTTGCTATTGGCAAATATGTGACAAATATGCAATGGAGGTTTCTGTAGTCTAGTCCTGTGTCTGCTGCAATGTGATCTCAAGACCGAAGTGACACCTCAGTGCTGGTGTAGGCCAAGTCTGCAAAAAGATAGGAATTGGACTGGAGATTGAACTACTGGAGCTGGTGCAATGTTTCAGACTATATATTGCTCATCCTTGCAGAACTTAAAAGCCAATGAGGCAGCATGTATCTCTGCCAAGGTAGACATTTAAAATGTTAGGATAGCACTTTCAGAGTAGCTTCTGGAAAAATTTGCCAAAAGAAAAAAAACTTCAAAGTTATTTATCCAACATTTTTTAGCATCTGGTGCCTCCACAACTGTAATTATTCTGGGTCAGCATGGAGACTCTTTGATACCTTGTTGTCATGGATGCACAGATGTGAGAGAAGCTGGTACAAACACTGGAAGAAACTTAGCCAGGTGTGGGATTCAAATCGCCAGCCCCGGAGACATGAGGCTACAGTCCTAACCTCCCTCCATCCTTAGGGACTGTCGTAATTTGGTCTCTAGAAAAACAAGAAGACCCAATCTCACCAAAGAGGAACCTGTAGCCCTTGGCGTCTTATTTTTCCCACTGATTGAGCCTTTTACACCCACTGCCCACATGAGTCCTCACTAAATGGATCACTCTTAATGTGCTAAATATTGAGTTAAATTTATATTTATTTAGTGCCTTTCCCGACATAGTTGCCCAAAAACACTTAATAAGAACACTTGGTTGTCTACTTGCACTAAGGAAATGTACATTATATGGGAAAAAGTATTGGGACACACCTCTCAATTGTCGAATATGGGTGTTTCAGACCAATTACCACAGGTGAATAAAATCAAGCACCTCATGCAGTCAGGTTCACAAATAGTTGCGAAAGAATGGGTCGCTCTGAAATGAATTGAATTAAATTGAATTGAAAGCCTTTATTGTCATCGTGCTGGAGCACAGATGCCACTTGTATAACGGAATTGCAGTGGCTGCTTCTAAAGTGCAGACATATACGGACATTTGCATACAAACAACATTCTGCAATAGACAGTACATACAGACATGAAGACATAGTGATTAAAAATAGTAATACAATATTAGTACTATAACACACACTGTTTAGTATATTAGTGTATAGTATACTATAGTATTATAGTATTGAATAACATTCCAGTTATTGCACATTACGCATGTATCGGTATTTTAGTTATTGCGCATTACCCATGTGGCAGGTGAAGTATTCTGCAGTTATTGCACATTGTCCTTATGTGTAGGTGGTGTGTGTTGTTTGTGTGTGTTCAGTGTAGTGCGGCCTTCTCTCTGAGCCTATTGGTCATGGTCCTAATGGCCCCTTAGTGCCTGCCAGAAGGCAACAGGTGAAACAGGTGATAAGCTGGGTGAGTGCTGTCTCTGATGATTCCCTCAGCTCTGCTGAGGCAGTGGGATGCTTAAATGTCCTTTAGTGAGGGGAGGGGGCAGCCGATGATTTCCTGCGCCGTCTTGACCAGTCTCTTCCGGTCTGCCCCAGAGCAGTGGGAAAACCATACTGTGATACAGTATGTCAAGATGCTCTCAATGGTGGAGCGGTAGAAGGTCACCAGCAGCTTCTCACTGATGTTGTTCTTCATGAGCACTCTCAGGAAATGCAGACGCTGCTGTGCCTTCTTCATGGCAGCTGTGGTGTTTGCAGTCCAGGAGAGGTCGGCAGAGATCGTGGTGCCCAGGAAGGTAAAGGTGTGGAGCCTCTCCATGCAGTTGCCCTTGATGTAGAGTGGAGGTGGATCTGCCCTGTTTTTCCTGAAGTCCAGGATGATCTCCTTTGTCTTGGTGGTGTTCAGAGCTAGGTTGTTTGCTGAGCACCACTCAGACAGTTCCTGGACCTCGTCCCTGTAGACAGACACATCTTCACCTGAGATCAACCCCACCACTTGTCATCAGCAAACTTCACAAGGATGTTACTGCTGTGGGCATGTCTGCAGTCAGAGGTGTACAGGGTGTAGAGTAGTGGGCTCAGCATACAGCCTTGTGGGGAGCCTGTGCTCAGTGTCTGGGTGAAGGAAAGATGGGGTCCGAGTCTTACTGTCTGGGGCCGATTTGTGAGGAAGTCCTTGATCCAAGAGCAGGTGAGTGGGTGGAGTCCAAGGTTATGCAGCTTGGTAATCAAGAGGTCAGGGATGATGGTATTAAAGGCAGGGCTGAAGTCAATGAAGAGCATTCTGGCGTAGCTCTCCCGCAGCTCTAGGTGACCCAGCGGGGTGTGAAGGGTGATCGCTATGGCGTCCTCGGTTGACCTGTTTGCTTTGTAGGCAAACTGGTAGGGGTCAAAAGATGGAGGGAGGTAGGCTTTGATGTGGTTTAGGACCAGCCACTCTAAGCACTTGGTGATGATGGGTGTTAGTGCGACTGGCCGGAAGTCATTTAGGCTGTCATTTAATTTTCTGGGTACCGGGATGATGGTGGCAGACTTCAGACAGGCTGGGATGGTGGCTTGTGCCAGGGATAGGTTGAAAATGGTGGTGAAGACCTGTGAGAGCTGGTCAGCACAGGCTCTGAGTACCTTCCCAGGAACACCTTCAGGTCTGGTAGCTTTCCTGGGGTTCACCCTGCTGAGCACCTGCTGCACATCCTGTTCCTGTACAGTCCATGAATGGGAGCAGGGAACTGGTTGAGGCTGGGATGAAGTCACTGGCGACTGTGGGGTTGGAATCTCAAAGGGCGCAAAGAAGGTGTTCAGCTCTTCTGCTAGTGCAATGCTTGAGTCCACGGCTGCATTGGTCTGTCCCCTGAAATTGGTGATCTGCTGGATCGGACTATCGGACTATATTTTTTGCTAAACTATACCAGGTGGCTAATAGCACAAATCCTTAAATTCCATCCCTGAATGAGACATAATAAATGCAATTTATAATGTGACATAGGAGTTTTACTTACACAAATATTCTGGGGCAACACAAAAAAATTATTGGTTCAGAGAGATAACCAATCAGATGTTGTGTCAGATGTCAGACCAACCAATCAAATCAGATGTCTTGGGCCCGCCTCCTCTAGTTGCTTGTACCTGCCTCCTCTATAATCTGATTGATTATTTCTCTGAACCAATCATTGTTCATTCTGACCTGAAAGTAAAGATCCCACAAGCCTTTTGAGATCTAGTCACATAGTATATTCAAGTGAATTCCAAGAGTAATGAGTGAGCCTCTAGCATCCTACCATTTCAGCTCTGCATTTGCATATTATACTCTATACATCATTAGTGAAAAATCAGAGCTCAACAGGAAGCCTGGGGATGATATTAGTGTTCCTATAATTGAGGATCCATGCATTATTCATTACACCAATTATTTCATGGAAACCCGAGAGACATATTCTACTATCATATCGATCGTAGCATGAAATGTATCTGCACAATACCTCCGAATCCTATTAAAAACCAGTTGGCCATTAGATGGCAATTAATTAATACTCAGCACTCGGACAAAAGCCAACAGCGGCATTCTTTTTCCTCATGAAAAGCAGCAGATAATCAATAGGACAATAAACCGTTGAGCACTTCCATAATTACAGAGGTGCAGACCAAAGAAATACATGAGAATGAAAATGTAATATATCATGTGGTTTTTGGATGCCATGGGTGGAAAACATAAGCAGATACAGTGTGTCACGGGTAACTGTATTTGACTTTAATATTTATTTTCTGAAAAATGTGTATGACACTGAAGGAATCAGAATTTGCTATATATTGTATACTACAGATAAGACATAGTGTATACCATCTATTGGATGTTTTGCATAGTCTTACAAGTAAACAACTGTTAAAGGTATTTCATAAATGTATTTTATTTTTCATTATTTCATAATTCTTTGTACATATTCTATTATTTTTCAAACATAATTCAAAATTTAATGCCGTATTGCTTATAGATATACTATATAAAATATATTTGCATTACCTTTATATATTTATATTTTATATCCTACAGTTAGGTTTAAAAAACCATTTTATTATTTAGCCGGGAAATGACTGTATTGAAATGACGCTGCAGTAATTTGATTTATCAAAAAATGTGGTAAAAGGTGTGGCTTCTTTAATTTCAACAGAAGTCCCTACCCACCTTTGCCTTGTTTTTATTTTAAAATGTATTGGAACTGTATATATATCATACCTAAAGACCTCCAGACAGATCCGTGTTATTTAAGCAATCAGGAGAGCCTGGCACAAGGTGTTGATTAATATTCCATTAAAGAGGTAAGGCAAAGAGAGAGGGAGAGACTGTCTGTCTGTGTGTGTGCCTCGCTGCCCACCCCACACCCGTCCTTGTGCTTTGCACATTACAGCCCCCTTCTGCTGAATATGTGCCTGCTCCCCGCTGCTCGCTAGGCAACCAGAAGCTCTAGCATTGCACCACTGAGGAGCGGACACACAGATCCAGCCTGGTTTTTGCATCTTCTCTCTCGTCCATCCGTCAAACACCCCGTTCCACTTTGAGGCTGAAGCTACCATGGCTAGCACTGTAGCAGGTAGGATACATTAAGCTGTTTTCTGCCTGAAATACACCTATGACTGCTTCCAAATAATATCTGCGTAGCCATTTCAGACAAAATGGAAGGGATGCAGTGGTCAACTGAATTTCTTTTTTTTAATTTAATATAATGCTTTGGTTATTTTTGTGGCTCTGCAGAGATTATGTGAGTGGTCCTGAACAGGGATCATATCTCTATAATATTAATTATAATAGTGATGCTGATCTATTCACATGCAGCAAAGGGTCAATTGAATTATAAGGAAATTGAAGGGGGGACAAAATCTTATTTCATTGTTTAAGATGGGAGTAGTTCACAAATCGCATCCGTCTAGGAATCCTCAACCAAAAAAAAAACAGATATTTTTAATAAAAACATGTATATGTCAAAGACCAGTTATGCTGTGCTAGAAGGCCAGCAGATTGTGATCGAAAGATTAGAACAGTGCATGAGTTCAGGATGTCATTAACAAAAGGCACATGGTATTTTGCTGCAGAGCTTGAGATCAGAGGATTCATTGTGCCGCTTTTAGATGCAAAGGTGATATTTAATGAACGGATACTCACACAGCAATGCAGAGTGCTTGTAATGTGATAAACCACATTTTAGAGTGATGCCATTGCTATTATGTTTTATGCAGCATTGTAACTTTTAGGGAGAGGCTGTCCTTTTGATAAATTTTTGAGATAGGCAGGATAGGAACTGAGAAAGGCTTTTTTTTCAGTGGGCTGGGTTGAATTCAGCGAGATGGGAAATGGTAATGGATAAGTCCTTAATTCTGTTTACACGTATGAATGGACACTTGGACAAAGGGAAAGGGTGAAGTATCGCATAGCAGCAAGTGCTTTCGTGGCGAGTAAAGGCCAAACAGATTTATGTTCCCCATTCTGGCAGAGAGGCCCTTCGTTAGCAGGTGGGGGGGGGGGGCTGCTGTCACCCTTCTCACAAGCTGTCTGGGAGGCTGGGAAGATCCACGTTTCAGCCAGGCTATGGTCCTTTATGTCGTAGGGTAATAAGGAAAGGAAAGGCATACAAGTGAAAAGGCACATTTCATTATATGGTACATTTTCTATGGAGTGCTTTTCAATTAATAAATTATTTATGTACTCGGTTTGTACGTTATGTAAAAGTATTTACTTTCATACATATGGCTCATGCAGTTTACCTAGACTACTTAAATAAACCCCTAGCAGCTTTACAATGCAAATCAGTGAAAATGCTAAATAAATTCCCTGCGTTGCACTGACATCCCATCCAGGGTTTAATCTCAGCCTTGGGCCCTCTGCTAGCTGGAAGAGGTTCCAGGGCCCCCATTATTATAGCTAAGATAAGAAATTGAGAGATGGATCTATGGATAGATGGGTGGGCTAAATAAAAATTAATTTAAATAAATAGTCATATATCTGTTGATAGGCACAGAGCAGGGGTTGGGGCATATTATGTAACATCTCTTGTAATGAGCTGTGAACACATCATAGGAAAACAAGACAGAAAGGTTTCAGTGCTGGCATAGGCTTCCAAAAATATTCTGTATGACATGCTTTTGTCATGTTTAAGGATATTTCCACTTCCACTGTTTCGCACAACAAGTGGGAAACTACAAGGACTTAGGAAGTCATGTCTCCTACATTGTTTTTAGTACTTCAGGGATAATTAAGGTAACCTCTGAGTACTTGAACTTTTTCATGAACTGACAGAACATGATTATAAGCTAAAGAATTATGAGCCAGACAATCCAGGAATGTATTATTTACAGTAGTTCTCATACAGGTCTTTAGATATGCAGCAATACATTCGTTTCTTGGGTTGTGTCATTAGCATGGTAGCTGAACTGATAACCACGCAGGAATGATCCGGGATTTATTTTAGTATTTCTTAGAATAATATTTAATTACTAATCGTTATTAATAATTAGTTAGTGGCACTGGATTGTCAACGGAAGTTTGTACTGTGACTATTACAAGCTGATCTAATTCACAGGGAAGCATGAATCAAAAAGGCACGTAGCAGTGTGGTGTTACCGTGTTTTTTACCAGATCACACTGGAGCGAAATGGCATGTCGACACCACAGGGGGGCACCAAATGAATTCCAGTGTCCTCCAAAACACAATAGATGCTATTGATTGGCAACTTTTACCCTCCAATTAAACATATGCCTCATCTTACAAAAAGGATAAAAAATGTACAGGATAAATAGTGGTATTGTAATATAAATAAAGTTGTGCAAATAACGAACATGTAGTCAATAAATGTCTGCGTATTTATGCATGCTTAGATTACACCTTGATTCTTGATTCTATCCCCTATTATTTGAAGCCAGTTTTTATTAATTCTATTTTTAAACCATATTTATATATAAAAAGCCAAACAAACAATTCATTGACTTGTTACAGCCTTCATACCTCCTTACCATAGAGTACCATCTCTCTAGCGAATGCTTCTCATTAGAAATTGTTTCTCAGGAAATTGTGTCTCTCAGGGACAATCACATGGACCTAACCAGGCTAGATTTCAGTAGCATTGTGTAGACCTAACAGCTCAGAACTTTGTCTGATTGGCGCAAACTGCTGATGCTGTGCCTTTAGCAAAAATGGTCACCGAGGTCCTAGTACTGACATGGAGTCCGCTACAAAAGGAGATAAATGAGGCTTAGACAGTGTCATTCAGGGGACTGCAGCAAGAGGTGACTTTGTGTTCCCATTAGACCAGCATAAAACTTGGCCTGTGTTTTAGACACCAAGAATGATGGCTTTATGCCATTTTTAAATTTTTGGCTGGCAGAATGCATAATATGCTTCTTTAGCTCATACTTTGCTTTAGGGCTGTGAGATATAGCCTGAAATTCATATTACGGTATAATTTCAACCATAGACTGTAGACGGTATATATTGCAGTGTATAATTTGGTATGTAAATTTCAATATAACTGTTTTTGAATGGGCAACATACGCCCATAGCAAACAAACTGCAGCAGGAAGTTGTATTCTAAACTGTTAACATATTTCAAAGTAGTCGTGAATGTTGCTTTAAGAATATTTGTTGTGCAAAACTACAATTTTAGAAAAAATATGGAAAACCTTTAAAGTAACACTTCCGTGGTTTTATCACCAAAATATCTTATATTAAAAATACAGGTTGGATTTGTAAACTGTAGGTACGCAGAAAACAATTAAGACACAGAACCAAAAGCTGTAAAACTAATAAAATTAGACTAGTTGCATGACTCCATCTCTATTTACACGAAGACCATCTGATGTGCATACTTATTTAAAACAGATTGCTCGTGTTACCTCTCATTGCAATCACTGTTACCCAGCATATTTTGCAGATTATGTTTTTCTGCCTATTATCCGAGACCTTAAATCCAAACCATGTCCATATTTTGGACGTTGCACCAGTCTTTGCAACAATCTCCTCCGGTTATTCGTTTACATTTAGCTTGATAGTGCTGTGGACATTTCATTACATTATTAATGTACACTTAGATCCATAGCGAACAGTTTTATCGACTGTAACTGACATTTTATTTGATTAATCATACGTACATTAGACTCGATTTTATTACATTATTGAAGTATATCCGGGTCTTTGCCGATGTTTTTTGTCAAGGCTTTGTTGATTATCATATCGGCATTACACACTCGCATGAACACGCTAACTTCATCGTCATGGCTACTGCTTTAGTCTGCATGCGCCTGAAAATGTAAATTGCGTGTTATCTAACTAGCCCTGCAGTTAAATGCATATTGTACTGTATGTATAAGAAAATAATAATATTGTCAACCCTTTATGGTTAATGTTCAGGTTCGGTATGACTTTGGTAAGTTGAATTATTGATTAGTAAAATATTTCAAGTTTTAATTTATTTAAACTGTGTACTGTTGGTTAAGACCTACACTTGCCTATTGATTTCTCGATTCTTGATTGATTTCCTTTTAATCCTTATGAGCTGTTCTGTGATTCTTAAGCACTGTTCCCTGTCAGAAGAAATTAAGTGGAATTTGTAGTCAAATAGGCACTATATTTATATGAAGGTAATGAACAGCATCACGGAGGAGCATTTAGGAGTAAAATGAATGCTTCCCTGACTTGAAATTGCTCTGAGCCTATGAGTGTGTGGCTGCTTGTTTTCATGGCTTATAGTTTTCCCAGGATGTGTTATTCCCTATAACCTCTGCTTTCTGGGCTCCGTGAAGATTAATTGCATCCAAATAACTTTAATATGGTGTTTTTCTTTAAATAAAGATTGTAATTATGAGACCAAGGAATTTGTGTAAACATCTGTCAATAATAAACCTTTGCAATATAAAAAGGTAACCTTTTACACAGATTTTACACATGACAGTCATAACTTTTTGTGTCTCCTGATTTTATTGTGACACTTATCTTGCAGCCTACAAGGAGAAAATTAAGGAGATGTCCATGCTGTCTCTGATCTGCTCCTGTTTGTACTCCCAGCCACATCATAACAGCATTTACCAATATGGAGGTCTGTACAGTCAGTGTGTTCTGCACGCATGTGAATTACATGATTGTGAATTATATGTGGCTGTCTGTTAGAGACCTAGCCTGTAATGACATGCTCACACACACACCAAGTATACAGTAAAACCAAAACAGAAAATACAGTAATGTTTAAGGACTTATCCGCAAATCGGCCGTGATCAGTCAAACGGGAATATTTTTGGAGCTCGTCAAAAGATTGCAGAAACTTGAACATGACACATAAGCCAGAAACAGCACTGAAAATTATTCGGATCACATAAATCATATAGATATATAATTATAGGTAATGCATAATATTTGTTAGTGCCAAAGCATGCTATATATTTACTATTAAAGGTCTTGGCTCCATGCTTCCTCAGCATAGGCCCCAGGCTCATGATGACTCTGTACTGGCCAAGCAGTTATGGAGGATGGATGGTTGAAGGCTAGTCTCATTTAGATATAACTCATTGTCTCCACCAGCAGACATGGAGGTGAAGCCCATTAACAAGTGTGCCTCAGGCCAGGCCTTTGAGGTCATACTTAAGGCCTCCAACGACCTGTCTCCAGACCGTCCCCAGCCATTGGCCTCTCCTCCAAAGAAGGACATATCCCTCTATGAGCTGCAGAAAAGGCTGGAGGCGGCAGAGGAGAGGAGAAAGGTGGGAATAAAAACCTATGGTGGCCATGTGTGTTATGAAGTTATGATAGCGTATTCTCACGAACATGCCCCAAGCAATAATGTGTGAAAATGATATCGGGTTGGAAACTTTTCCTCTGTTTCAAATCTGGGACATTCAAGTCAACTTCTATCTGATATCTGCTTTGTGGAGAGATGGGGGAATATTGCGGCCGGAGATGATGACTTGATAAATATTAGATGATCAGGGTCATACAAAAGCATAATAATATTGATAGTATTTACCCATTTACCCCGGTTTAAATTCCACCTTGAAATGACTGTAGGGTCTATAGATGTAAGATGTCTTGGAATATTATTCTTTCCATGTTGACAGGTATACACATATTCCTAATACATTTCTGTCCACAGCGGGTGCCCTGTAATAGATATGCCGTCCTATATGTGACTTTTGGAAATTGAATGTATGGATTTCTATTCACTGGATTTCGTCTGTGCCCTCTATATGTAGACCAAAGAATAAAACTATAAATTAGTTTTTTTATGTTACAAATTCACATAAACCAAGACATGTGAATGCACAAAGAAATACCAATAAATGTAAATATATTTCCTTAAATTTATGTGGATTGTATCATAATGAAGGCTGAAATACAAACGACATGAGAACAAATGTTAACTACTGTTGCCTTAATTCCATTATAGGCGCACGTTGCATGCCCAGTGATTTGGAAACGAGAAAATGACCCGCAGGGAACCATCTGCTCCCGCATGACCTCCGCTGGTGCTCGCACGTGTACCGGCGTGTGTTTTGAGTGATGCCGTTAAGACGTCAGCGGCGGGTGCTGACTTCTCTACGCTCCCTGTCCTGCCTCCCACAGTGCCACGAGGCCTACGTGCTGAAGCAGCTGGCGGAGAGGCGCGAGCATGAGAAGGAGGTGCTCCATAAAGCCCTCGAGGACAATTACAACTTCAGCAGGATGGCCGAGGAGAAGCTGAGCTACAAGATGGAGGTTAATCAGGAGAACAGGGAGGCCCGCTTCAACGCCATAAAGCAAAAACTCCGTGAAAAGGCGAGTGAAAAAGTTTAATTTACCAATTAATGTGATTTCTTGCATTGCCTTTAGATATTAATTTAACACAACCAGACATCTACCATTTGGAAGAATGTGCTGTGTCCTTTTTATGGAATGGGATCGTAATAGAATTTATTTACTACCATATCGAGAATTTTTATTAATTGAGTGACAAATTCTGGTCATAATGTTCATTAATTGATTGTATTTCTAAATATGTAATTTTAAAAAGCTATTGATGGCACATAAACCGTATACATAATTTTTTTAAGTATAACAAAGTAATACAGTTATTTTGCCAGGTGAGTAACTATTATGAGTGAACAGCTATTATTTCCCTCAACAGGGAATAATTGTAATGTTACATATATAAGTATCATTGCTTTTACCTGAAAATCATGATTACAGAGGAATTATATGCTAAGTAGTCCATAGTAACCTTTTAATTGGTCGAATAATCAGGCACAATTGTAATATCGATCTTATATAATTTATTTAAATGTGCACAGCAAAATGTTAAGATAGGATGGTTCAGATAGCTAAAAGGCATAACTCATTTGCACTTTTGCTCTCTTTCCAGGAAAAGCATGCAGCCGACGTTCGCCGAAACAAGGAGCTCCAAGCTGAACTGTCCGGCTGAGGAATCCTTCCATACGGTCACCGTGAAAGAGTGTACTGGCCATCCCAATATTCGGCAATTCTGCTGTCTAGATTCTTTTTTTTCCTTTCAAATTTCATCATCCATCTGCACGTTAATTTCACAGTCAGGCAAGAGGTCTACATTTTTCACAACGTTCTTTCTGCAGAGAAATCTACTTATTTACTTCTAGTTTTTATCAAATTGTTCATAGTGTTTTTTAAGCCAAGTGTTTCCATATATGCTCCTCCGCATAACTTATCTCATAATTACACATAAATCAAATTCAGTCTCTGAATGTGAAATACCATTTCAGTGTGATATTACCAGACAATAATGCGCTCATTGAGGGGTGAGTAGTTCGAGATAAAAAAGAACTTTAGAAATTATCCATTACTTCATAAATCGATATAATGTATCACAATACATACCAAACCTATTAAGCTTCATGTTATTTTTGCAAAACAAAAAAATATGTTATTAGTAATGTAATCGGCGTTAAGTGCAACTACAATTAAATTTAATCTAAGGCTTACGTGTCACCAGTCAGTTATATCTGAATATCAAATATATCTGAACTTCATTGCTGTATATTATATCTAAGACAGATATTGAAGATGGACGCTTGAAATCTTGACCTAAAGCTTGTTTCCTCAACGCCTGGTAATTGTTTTGTTCAGTGCCAAAGTTACAGTTTAAAAGCTGGTAATTAACCCAGGTATTAATTGTTGCATATCATTTATGCTTTAGATGTGCAATTTGTACAAATGTAACTTAGCACACATTACCAGACTGCAGGGAAAAAAATTATTGTAAACTCTACTGTACATCTATTGACAAAAAAATATTCCTTTGCTGTACATACAATACTGTCCCTGTTAACCTATTTTTTGTAGGAGCTGTAATGACATCCCAAAATAATACACACTAGGCAACAAATCTGCAAATTACCCATAAAAATGAACGCTTTTTAATGTTAGGAAATCGTACTCTCTGAATGCAATACAGTTCTTTCCTGTGGCACCAATCATTGTCTTTGGTTAACAGCTCACAATAAGACATATACATAAAAAAATCATTATTTTATAAACTATCTGCTATCAGAATCATTGCAATTTGATTTTACTATATAGGGACAGTGGTGTTATAATGATTAGGGATATGACTGTATAATTGAAAGGTTGATGCTTTGAATCCCCGACCCGCAAGCACCACTGAGGTACCCTGAGCAAGGTACTGCCCCCAAGCTGAATTAGCTGCCCACTGGAGTGTCACAGTGTCACATGGGTTAAATGCAGAGGACACATTTCGTCATTGTGTGCTGTGCTGTGTTAACAATGACAATTAATCACCCTTCACTTTAAAATGATATAAAATTCTTTGTTTGACTAATGAATGATATCATTCTGCTAAAATGTTTTACTGTGTGATGTTATTCATAAGTTTCAGAGTTTTATAGGTAAATGCTATTCATGAAGACTCATGAAGTTTGTATATATCCATGATTCTGGCTAGCAACTGAAGCTGAACAGATCATTCACTAAAATATAAATATTCTTATAGAGCACAAATCTATCATTTCTGTTCAGTTATACCAAGAATGAAAACAATAAGAACTGAGAACTGAATTAAAGCTGTGATGGACCTTCTCAGATGTTTATCAGCTACCATTTTGTATTCAGACAAAAAGAGAGAGGACCACATGGGTTATGCTTCAGACAGAGCTTATCATTTCCCTTTGCTAGATGCTAATATTCTCTGGACTCAGTTTATCGACCAATATACTGGATAATATTTTATTTGAAAATCTTGAATAAAAGAGGCTATAAGCAGTATTGAGGAAAATCAACAGCCATTTAAAATTCCAGATGTCCCTCTGTATTTTTTTTATGTCTGTATGGTCACCTCTACCTGAAGAACAAATACAGTTTGAATGTAGTGGCAAAATTTATCTGTACATCTGCCTTTTGGGGGCACTCACCAGACACACACTGTTTTCAGACCATGGCTGCATATAGCAAAATATATGCGCAAGGAAGAAAAAGGTAAACAAATGAAGCAAATGAGACTGGTCACCACTGACTTACCTTTTAAGATATTTCACCTGTGGCACAGTAATTGTCATGATTAATGGATCATCAATGACGTTAATAAAGCACCACATAATAACCTTGTTTCACTTCCTTATCTAACTGGTATTTATTATTTATTACTGGAATGATCATGAAGGTACAGGGAAAACACCTAATTACCACATAATTGCCCTGTTTCACTTCCTTACCTAACCGACATTTATGAATTCATGCCATATTAGCAAAATATGATAATGAACTTGCAGGGAAAACACCTAAAAATGATGATCTGATCAGGGTTTTGCTGAGCTGGCTGCACAGACGATCAGGATAGGAAATGACAACCAACCATTATGTCTAATCTGTTCTTTGATTTCTGCGTGCATATACTTCCAAAGTGAAAACTGGCAAACCCAGTTCTATGCAAATGACATGGCATGCACTGTTCATTCTTTGTCACACCCTGGTGAGATGTAAAGGAATTTGACTAGACAGTATTTTAAAAGGATTTCAAGTTTATTGCGGAGATTGTTAAAAACACAGCATCCAAAATGCAGAGAAGTACGAGTTTTCTTAAACAGTGTGGATAAAAAAAAAATAGCACAGTTTGAGTTACTCATGTGTAGCTATAATACAGAAGGCTTCACTGAAACAACACGGAAGGTCACTGGATCCAGTCCTGTGGCTGGCAGAATAGAATAGAACCCTCAGCCCCAGTCGCTCCAGGGATGCTGGCTGACTTTGCAGTGACCTCCAAGCTTGCTCTCACCTGTCTGTATGAAGGATGAAACAGGTAAAAACTATTTCCCTATCAGAATGAATAAAGTATCAATATTTTATATAACTCTTTTATTGGATTAATATAGCGTTGTCATCCATCAGCTTTACATTTCCATTATATACATATGTGCATTGTGGGCTGTAATCACCCTCCCCCACCCATAATCAAAACCAGCCAGTACAACTACCCCCCCACATAATCACAAAATGGGTTACACGTTGTGTGTATGCATGTATGCAATCTAAAGCAGGAACAAGATGTTCTTGCAAGTTGCTTGGGTATTTTTCTGTCCAGGAAGTGACTGATTTATTTTTATCTTTAAAATATTTACGGAAATGTTGCATCAGGTGGTTTAGCATGGAATGTCCCAGATCAAAATCTCTTGCAGCAGCTATCATTGTTGCTTTGCTTCCATGGGAAATTGCATCATCCCGTTGAGGCAAAACCTCTGGGATTTTAAGTGTTGCTCATATGCCTGAAGAAACTTCCTTTATCATATGTCAATAAGCAATTAACAAATGTGAAGTAATTCAGGTGTTAAAAAATCCTGTAAAAACATTTAAAGTCACACAATTTTTTTTTTTTACCTGGAGTAAAAAAAATATGTTTGACAAATGATATTAAGTATCAATGAAATGATCCTTTATTTTGCCATTTGCACAAATGTTAGTAATTGGAATGCTTCTCTGTGCCTACTCCACCTTGTTCCATGAGACACACAGACACATAGGCAGACGGGAGCATGCTTGGGGGCCACAGTGCATGGTCAGCCTGCATGCAGCACCCCTGGAGCTGGGGAGCCTGCCGAGGCTTGGGTTCAAACCAGTCACCTTCCCATCACAGAAGCTTAACCCAGTGAATATCCATTTGCTTTTCTTTCATTCTGCTACACAAAATTCCAACCAAATAAATCAAATCGAGGAAAATCTAGTGACCAGTGCAGTGATGTTATGATCAACTGTTCTTAGTTCCATAAGAATCAACCTCAACGTTCAGTAAATCAAACACCTAGCTTATACCAGGTAGGACCCATTATTGCCTCCAAACCACTTGAAAGGTAGATGAGCCTTTTGTTCAGAGAAATAAGTACTGACCTACTATTTTTACATAAATGGCATTCCTGTTAGGTTTAGCAAGTATGGCTATTCTCCTCTGACCTCACACTGTGGATGTTTTTGTTAATGACGCCATTCTCTGTAAACTTTAGACACTGGTGCATGAAAAGCTTCGGGGGAGGTGGCTGCAATAATCATTTAACCATTTAGACTAGACCTATACACTTGAAACCTATCCATTCTAATGATTAGTAGAACAGTAAGTAAATCTCTTGACCCTGTCCGCTTGCGCTATGTCAAATTGCATTCACATACTACTCTTTTTGGAGCTACAGAAAGTCAAGAGAAAGTAAGCAAGACAATACGGAACTGCAAATACAGCAAAGAACAAGCAACACAACACTAAGTAGCGTTTAAAAAGCCTGTTAACGATACAACCGGACCCTATTTTTCTACTTAACTTAAAAGCAATAAAAAAAACCCAACTTAAATACGTGCTAATTATTGTTTTTTTTTAAAGAAAAAACTATACTTCTTGTGTGTGACTTTTTCAGTAGCATTCCTTGTAATGCACTGTAATTACCAGAACGTCCAACAGACCGAAAGCTAAACATCAGCTTTTATAACTTCAGGCACAACGAAGGTTAGGGAACCTTTACTAATTCCGCTGTGCCTACGCCGAAATGAATGCACTTCTGTCACCAGCATACCCGTTTTCACAAAAAGAACACGCGAATATCTCCGAAATCAGGAGCCACTCGAGACAAGGGTCTCCATCCCGGCCACGGCCTGGGTACCGCGAGACGCGGTAGCTCCGCCCCGCGCGCTCTCCTGTTTTTATAATGCGTCATCAGTTCGCTTTATGGCCTGCGCACCGCCAAGTTATTCACCCTCCCTCAGTCTTCCGTTTAAAGTTAAAAAGTCTCCCGAATCCGTTCGCAGACAAAAGAGGGTAAGTGGGGGAAAAGCCGGTTCGTCCGCGCGTCGGAAGCATGAGAGAGAGGGAGGGAGGGGTGGGGGCTGGTTTCGGCGGCCGCCCAACGTGAGGACGCACGGCCCGAATCCGCCGTACGGATGATGCGGCCCGCCGTGCCGTGCCGTGCCGTGCCGTCGTCGCGCCGCCGCCGCCGCCGATTGCCGCGCGTCGACGTGGCAGCCCACGCGCTGGCTGGCGTCAAACCGTGCGCATTGTGGGTGGCGACAAAAAAAAAAAGCACGACTCCGGTTGCCAGGGCGGAACGTCGTCGCCGCCCCAGTCGGCGTGAACGGTGTGCTAAACGTGCGCAGTGAACGTAACGCGGGCTGCTGGGGCAGGGAGGGGAGGCGCGCGCGCAGATACGTCCAGGCGCTCACGAGACCCGACCGAGCCGAAGCAGTCGGCCCAGTCACGCGCCGGCATGCGTGCACCAGGAAGTGCTGCGTGTCAGCCGCGCGCCGGCTGCCCAGCCTTCCGTATGTGGCTGCGGGAAGCAGCGGGCGTCTGCGGCGTGTACCGTGTGGCAAGCCAGCCATTCCGCAGGCCGTCACCGAGCATGCACACTAGTAGACGCAGTGGGAGCTAGCCTGCTATCACTCACTGGCATCGGCTCCTATGGGAGAAGGGCCTTTAATTCCGAACATACGTGTCTGAATATCCGTATTCATGACCGTGCCTCTCAAGTCATAAAGTCATTGAATACTATAAATAATGCCTCAGTTAGGTAAAACGGGGGGAGCTCGAAACTAACTAAGCATCACGTTCAGTCTTTTTTCCAGTATTTTTGAAGATCATGCATCAGTGATACTTCATGCTTTTGACCTGTATTTTAAAAAAGGCATCCTTTACAGTATCCCTGACACTTATCAGTTTGAGCTCTTAGTTACTTTGCACTAGTTCCGGGAGAGAACAGTGAGAACGATTTTCATCTCTTCATTTCATTTTACATTGCGTAATTACCATGGGCTGCGTGTAGAAACACTTCATTCAGTAAGCCGAGAAGAAACTTTGCACTCGTATTGTAGATACTAGTGAGTCATGCTGACGTGTAGCTCATTTACCAGTAACGTGGCTTGTATCACAAAAAAGGTTTGTTGGTTAGCAAGATAACTTGCCACTAGACTAAATGGAAATATTTTGTACACAGGTATTTGTGAATCCATTGTAATAAAACGAGCAAGCACACGATATGCAGAGAAGTAGTGCATGAATTACAAAAAGGTAAACCAAGGTCAGCTTATTATCAGAATTGTAAGATCCTTATTGGTATTTGATATCCTGTTGTTTATGTTCTTTTGAAGTCTTTACATTATTGTAGTTTAAATAATAAAATATTAAAAACAAATATTGGATTGATTTTGATTGTTTCTTACAGTGGGTGTCGTAGAAAAATGAGATTGCAGTGAAAAATATGATCTATATGCATAATTATGAAGTGATTTAAGCCTTTGTTAAAATTGCTGTCGCTGATTAGTTATCATTGCTGACAATGCGCTAACACTTCCTGAAGATGGCTGTCATTGAACCTAAAAAGTCAAAACAATGCATACTTATGACCATTATCTTTATCCATCTACCCATTTTCCACCTTCTTTTCCTAGTCAGGGTCTTATCAAATTTCAAATTCTTTTTTAAAATCTTAAATATGAGAACATCTCCTTCTGCCACCCCCCAGTGTTGGCAGTTTAGCCAACCACCCCTCATGGCATCCTCAGAAGTAAGCATGCACGTAGAGGAAGTTGTCGTCGTGACAACGCCAGACACAGCTGTGGATGGAGCGGCTGTGGAGGAGGTGAAGACGATGCTTGTCACAACTGATCTTTCCCACCCAGGGTGAGTATTCAGGGTGAGCCTGAAAATGAATGTTTGAAGGTTTCAGATGATTTCTTGATCATTTATAATATGCAGACTTGTTAATGTAGATGTTTTGGACCTTAGACCTTAGAGTTCAACAATAGTTTTTTTTTTTTACTTCAGTCTCTTTTTTACTTATTTTTTTACTTAGATTCATAACTTAGACTCATAATTCAGCCTGTCCGTTCTATGAGATGAAGCTACTGTAATATTTAGGCCTTTTATAAACCACACAGTTTTACATATTGTACAAATGCAGACACTGTAGCCTCATTCCTATGGAGCGAGCCCATCCTCCCAAAACTGTAGTGGTACTAGGACTGCTTTCATATTGTGCAAGTTGAAACGGGTTAAAAGAAAGGAGAGAAACTCTCTGTTCCTGGGAATCAAAGATGGTTTAACCTGAGACACATCACTCAAAAGGTATGCAGTCGAGATAATTACATGCTAGCCATGGCATTGTAGCCATATTACCTGCTGTGGGAGTTTTCACACCCCGTCGGTCTTGTTTTGTATGCTCGCCCCTCTGCCAGTGTCGTGACTGCAGTGGACAATACACTCTATCATCAGCCAATGAAGCACCCCAAATATCTTCATAAAGATCTCTGCGATTTTAAATCTCTCTGTACTGTCCACTGTGACTAACTTCTTACAATCTATTAACTGCTCAACAAGAGAGCATGAGACCCTGGATATCAGGGATGCTTGCAATTCTGATGTCTTGCCCCCCTTGGGTAGATTTGACCATAACTTGGATCAGCTAATTCCCATCACCTAGCAGCTACTAGACCCAACAGGAACTGCGAGTAAATGGACAGCAGAAGCTGAGGAATCTTCCAGAGAAGGCTTAGAGGAGACAGACTGAGTTGGGTGTGTTTTTTGAGACACAGGCTGAATCCCATTTCTTCCCTTGGCCCCTACCCCTTGGCCCTTGGCCCTTGCCATGGAGTGCCTTGCCAAAGAATATGAGCTCAACAGTGCGCTGTAGCAACCCTGACAGTCTGCACTAATACGAAGTGAAACAGCAAACTGGCTGCTCGACTTTCGTCAGATTCCCCATGCACAAATAGCGACCATACCAGCAATTTCCTTGTGTGTTTGTGTGTGAGTGTATATTTCTTGTTTATGCAGAGTAGCCGCTGCTTGACTTTCGTAGTGCACACACAAATAGTGACTGACCGCACGCTAGTGATTTCTTTTCATGACGAATACAACCGTAAGGCTGAAAAACAAAGTCAAACTAGACAAAACACTGGTTGTCATCATTTCGAATTTTCTATTAGCGCAGAAATTATTCACATCTGTACATCTCTTTTCGTTCTGCAGCTGATTGTTTTTCATGTCGCCTTCTCCTACCCCTCCGTTTGTAGTGAGCCTCTGAGAAATCTCCGTTAAAAGGGGTAGTTAGCCCTTCCCCTTACCCCTACCAGTTCTGTCTAAATGAGAAATGGGACCCCCTAAACATGAATGCGCAAAACAGAGGGGTAGGGCCAAGGGGAGAAATGGGATTCACCCATAGAGCAAGGACATCTACAGTTATAGCAGCTGTGTTGGTTGCCCAATAAAACACCCTAGTTAATGAAAGATCTGTAGGACCTTCTGAATAAAAAGAAGAGGCCATATGCGCTCTGGATGTCAAGCTTCAGCAGAACATTCCATGGAAATGTGTGGAATGGACTGAAGAAGCTTAGCGGCTTGCAGACCAGTGATCAGGTGGTGGAGGGGAACTCGAACAATGCTGAGTTGTTCAACAGATTAGACCATTCCAGGTCATACCCCGGTTCAAGTTTTGACTCTCCCACTGCCTTATCTCCAAATAATGATTGTGCATGTGGGAGTTGTTGCACATAATTATTTTATTATGACCTTACTGTGTGTAGGTGCTAATGCAGATTTCCAAGACAGTTTCTCCCATGGTTGTTGGGTTTGTGGTTAAACTGACTTTGCTTTTAATTACTGCCCAGAGACGAGGTGACAGATGACAGCATGGAAGCTGAGACTGAAGCCGCTGCCTTCACGGCGACGCCCGTGCTGGAGAAGGAGGCGATAATAGGTAACGTCAGCCAGGGCCGGGTTCATCGTGATCATGCAGCCCTTTGGCATCAGAAAAAGACATTAGACCAAACTCATCAGGAGAAAGTGATAATGATCTGATGTTTCCCATAAAAATATTGAGCCTTTTGTGGTGTAAGTGTGGAGCTTTTGTCGCTGATAAGGGGTGTCATTGTGGCTCAGTGGTTGGACTCGCTCCTCCTTATTTTAGGGGGGTTCCAATCCCAGCTGCGTGCATGGGGCTTGCATGTTCTCCCTGTGCCATCCTGCATCTCTCCAGCTACTTCAATTTCCTCATGCAGTCCAGAGACATGCAACTAGGCTAATTGGCCTTGCTAAATTATGTGTGATTATGTGTGTGTGGATAAGAGTTTTAGAAGATGGATGGATTGTCACTGAAATTAAGAGTGGGGGATTCAAGGAAGTATTTTTAAAACTGTAGCACAACCCACCTCTGCAGATTCTGTTGGATCCACAGAAACTGAATGTTAGGTAACACAGCTAGTGCAGAGACTCTGATGTAATTCTGTTGCTGTAAGCTAGGAGTATCTGAGCCACAAACTGCTTTCATTAGAGTAGTTTCTGTTTCCTTGCTTTCATTAAAATAGTTTCTCTTTGCATATGTACCAGGATGTACTCAACATATACAGCTTATAATGTATGACCCAATTTGTGCACTTAGATGAAACCCACCTTTGTTCCTCTATTCCTCCCCAGCCTTGAACATAGTGAGATAAGGAGCACCACCAATCAGTCTCAAACTCGGGTTCAGGTGCAAAAACTAGTGATAGAATGTTTTGCAAAGTCTTCGACTGGTATCTTTTAATTATGCAATAATCCGGCAACTCCTGAAGGCCCTTTAACAGTTCTGAGAAAGCATTCATCTGTGCTCACTGCCTGGACACTTGTAAATGTGCCTGTGTGCCCCATTCGAACAGTAAAGTGGAAGTGCACGCAGTGCTGAATTTCTGTGGTTCTGTAGTACAAGTTGAAAATAGAATATTCTCTTTATATTAGACGCAAACCTTCAGCAGAAAATTTCTACAACACACTTCATTAATTTCTCCATATTTTATGGGTAATGAAATGATTAGCACGTTCACTTTCATACCCACAAAACACTGTGAGACCAGTGACCAATATTATTCACTCATCCATCTTTAATGAGCTTTTGGGCAGTCCAGGGTGGCAGTGAGTGTTAAGGCCGAGCATGAGGCAAGGAAGACTTATCCTTCATAGGGTATCTGTTTATCTTTTTATTAATATTATCGATCGAAGTGCTGATGTTTCAGTGGGAGAATGTAGGACAGGGGCATGCGGTGGTTTTTTTGGGCTCAAGTGCGGTCTGAGTGGGTGAGTTCAGTGTTTTCCTGAAGAAAGGCTAAGTGACTGGGGAGTTAAGAGATGCTTGTTTTCTGGTTTTCTAGGTAAGGTGCAAACACATATTGTGTTGGTTGTGGTGCAGGGTTGGCAGTTCTGAGTTTGGGATCTTTCGTAACTGCTTATTCACTCCGGAATTGGACGATGACACTGATATTTATTAAATACAGTTTGATTTTGTGTACAGTTTGATTTTGATAGCTGGGAATAGAATGAATATACCAACATCATTCTGATGTATTGTATCAACTCTGAGCACTATACATTAATAATAGGGAGAACAATTCCAAATAAAAACATATTCTGAAGCAACCTGAAATTCATGAATTTCAAAAAAGATTATCCAGATTAACAGTAACCATGTACTGTATTGAGTAACCAGGAACTGTAAAGAAGTTTTTTATTGAATAGTCTCTGAATATATTATCCTGAAGTGACTGCAGGTGTAGCTGTAATGCAAAAAGAAATATCCAGTCCTTTCATTCATCTTCCAGCCACTTTTACAGTAGTTACCAGCAAGAAAGTAATACTGCAGGTGGTATTGGTGCGGTAATTGCATGCCTTGTAAAGACAGAAGTGACAGTACTACTGGTGAAAATGGGCATCATTACAGGCCCATACACACTCATGAATGTGAAAATAATACTTTTGCGCACAAGCATGTAAGTCAAATGTAGCAAGCATGCTATAAGCGAGTTAATGCACTCCAAGCCATGCCTTATATGTTTTTTAAATGCTTTCCGCTGTATGTTGGCTGGTTATTTTTATTTGTCTATTAGGTGTATGAAGCATACATGTAATGGTGGTTAATAGAAATGTACATTACCAGCTTATACTAGAATATAGTAAATGTTATCTAGAATACTTACATAAATAATGACATTGTTTCTTTTTGTTGCTGCTAAAGATTTTTGTATCTAGCTATCTAGCCTGGTGTTTAATGTTACAATTTTTGTCAGCATTCATAAGTCTAAATTTTGTTTCAAGCATGTTTTATAAAAATAGAAAAAAATACAAACAATGAACAATAATTTGGTAATCTAATTAAATGGTAACTCCAGGGGCCACGTTTTTGAAAATGTGTAATTCAGAAGTTATATTGCTGGCTAGCAAAAATAATATGTATCCGGACAAATCAGAGATCACATTGTTGAAATGTGACATGTTTCTGTTAATTAAACTTGTAAGCCTCTAGTGTGTTCTAAGTTACTCTTGTTTTCTGTGTTTCTTAAAAAACACCTGGTAAAACTAAACTTTGAAGAAAAATGCTTTTGAAATGGGGGGGGGGGGGGGGATATTTTTAAACTGCTTATCCTTGAAGTAATTTTAAGGGCTGCGGTTAAAAAAATAATAAAAGTAATGGAAAAAGCACATCCTTGCAAGCAGTTTGACATCAGGTTGTTTGCCATACTTGCTTGTACATGTGAATATGTGTAACTTTTAATAATGTACACAGAAACTAGATGTGCATTCCATCATTTTTTAAGAACTACTAATGTAAAGAGAACTACTCAAATATATATTATATGTGTATACACCTATAAATAGGCACACATAAATGAATCATACAATGAAAGGAATGTGGAAGGGAAGAAGACCTGTGGAGATGGAGAGCATTCACATTCAGTCCCTGTTATGTAGGTAGTAGTAACATTTTCTTTTTCTCCTCAAGCCCCCTATAAATCTTCCCCAACGACACTTCCAAGGTCACCCCCCTCCCCCATTCGCTTAAAATTTTATTGCTATTTTTTGAACTCTCACAGTTTTCTTTTTGCTTCTCTGTGGCCTGGTGATTTTTTTGAACACATTGCTGTAACCGTACAATGCAAACACTCACCCTCAATAAAATATTCTGCCATGCCATTGTCATGTGAGTCAGTCTCTCATGCCAGTCAAAAAAAGCAGGCAATCAAAACTAAGCTGAAAGTAAACACTGCTAGATGCTTCATGATGACAACAGAGACAGGGCAGGTCCTTGGTTTCTGTCCTACTTCCAAAACTTTTCTTTATTTAGATGGGATCGAAAACTCATGATTTCATTCTGTATTAGGATTTTGAATGCATAAAATAGTTATTGTAATTTTGAATAATTTTTTTAAGGGGGAATTATTCCAAGAAAAAGTGATTAAAGCATACACATCATTTTATTGGTTGAGACCATTTCAATATTGTTTTGGGCATTTATCATACAATTAAATTTAGTGTACTTTTATAAGTATTCACTTATATATAACTTCAGACTCAGACAGTGTTTCTATGTTGAAAACGGTGTACAATGGCCTGGGATTATTGTCCCATTCCAGTCCTCAATACCCATAGGCAGTCTATGTTTTTTCTTCCTCAAAGTTCCCTTCCCAGAAGCTGGGAAGAAGTAAAAATGTGGACTGTCTTGCAGGGAGCTCGGTGGGAGCAAAAACATGGATGGGATGTGGGTCCCTGAGGACTGGATTGGGAAACACTGTTCTAGGCAGATTCTTACTTTCTCCTTTGCACTTCATGCTTACATAAAGGCCTGCTCGCTGTAAGGCTTAGTACCTGATTAGTATGCCTGTGTTTTGGGTTAATTTCCTTTGTCCTAGTGAGCACAGCCGAGCTAATCATACTTCTTTGGCATTTTTCAGCTATGAAGCTTTCCGAGGAAGCAGAAAACATGGAGCCTGAAATCATTTACCCCATTACATGTGGCGAGAGTAAGGGTGTACTGATTTGGAAGAAGTTCGTTTGTCCCGGCATTAACATCAAATGTGTCCAAGTGAGTTCGCCTGACGCTCCATAGAACAAAATGGTTTTTATTAATCTTGTATGAGCGTATGTGTTCCTGTCAATTTCTTCATGTTCACACTTATCATTTATTCAGTACAACGAACATCTCATTAGCCCGAAAGAGTTTGTCCATCTGTCTGGGAAATCCACGCTGAAGGACTGGAAACGAGCAATCCGCTTGAACGGAATCATGTTAAGGTGTGTTTTTCTGAGCTCTGGCTGCGCTTTTTTTATTGCAAGCATGGCGATACGTCAGCCTTATCTTAATATGTTTCGACGTTTACTGCAGTCATACAATAGTCAGATGCTGGAAGACTCTTGCCCTCCTATTTTTTTTTTTATTTAATTACGCCATATCGCTGCATTAAGACAACACCTGCACCAATCCCTGATCTGCGGATATTGTATCAGACTTGGGGAGTGCAGTGCATAATTTGGTGTTTTCCCACATCAGGAAATGTACTGTCACTTGGGAACATGATACTACTCCCCACAAAACATACATCAGTACAAATAAATGCTTGTTTGATCAGCTATGACAGATGTCTCAAAGCTTGTCCTTCCAGCCATTTTGCTGCATGCTTAGCAAGTATCAGGTACTTTTAAGTTATTATTTCTAAGGGTCAGTGATGAAGTCTTATGTGCACGGCTTTGATTTTGTATTTATATTGTTCCCGTAGGAAGATAATGGATTCAGGAGAGCTCGACTTCTATCAACATTCCAAGGTTTGCTCCAATACGTGTCGTAGCACCAAGATTGACCTGGTGGGGAGCAGGATGTCATTCAGCTCTCAGCCGTCCACAGAGTTTGTACCAGTCACCCCCTCGTCGGCTGATGGTAATCCTTCATTTATGATCACCATTGCTATCTTTGTAAAGTAGATGAGGTGTGTATTACAGAGACCTGTGCCCAAATTATACAAATTATTTTCTGATTAACTGTTATTCAGCCACCGTCACGTTCAGGCGTGATGAATTTGCATGAAATACGCGGAAGAGCCTTTATTGCGAGACGCCTCGGGCAAACGGTGTGTCGATACTGGGTGAGACAGAGGAATCGCAAACTTAAATGTACCTGGACCAAAAAAAGGCCTTCCTGCGTACAAATGAAGATAACCCCTTTTGTATGTTTTGACCAAAAACACTTTTTATTTGCCCGTGTGTTGACAAAATCATTGCTCAGCAAAACAATGCACTTTGAGTGACTAAAATATATGTCACAAACTTGCTCATCCAGTCTTGTCAGTAAAACAGTTTCCTTTGGCATGATGAATATCAGTGTTTTTTATTAAGTATTTAATGCTCTGTTGGAAGGATTTGTCTCAACTAAATGCTTGCAGAAAATAATTGCTTTATGTTAATTGGGCTTTTATCTTTGACAGTGTGCATTGCTTGTGCATATAGTTCACTTTGTCTTCCGGAACGTGTTTTAAAGAGCAGTTCTTTAGCAAGTGTGTAAATAGTGCACAGACAAATGTTGTTTTATTAGCTTGTTAGCTTCCTGTAGCTGTTTAAAACTCTGTTATTTCCAGTGAATGGATCGCCAGCAACGTTCACAATGGAAGCTTCTGAAGACAGCACAGAGTGGGTGACAACGATTGGAGGTGTGTCTCACATTGGGATTTGCCCACATACTATAAGTTAGTGATACTGTTTAGGTGTGTGTTGCCCAGGTTCACCAGGTTTTCTTGGTCGTTGTTTCTTATAGAGGATACTGTTGCTTTTTGGCGAGGACTGAAGGATGCAGGTCTTCTTGAAGAGGTCATTGAGGAGTTTCAGAAGGAGGTGAAAGAAACCTTGAAGGGCCTACAAGACCGAATTCAGCAACCTCCATTACAGGTCAATGGTCAGTGTCACCTGGTTCCCATTTTCAGAACATCCTTGCATATGTTAAGTGTCAAGCTGGGTGTTTCATTGGAGATGCCTCACAGGTTTATAGGATAAGGGGTTAAAGATGAATTAAGACTAGTTATGCAGAAGTTTGAATTTGCATCTTTGTTCTTTGTCACCTCATCTGAAGTCACTTGCTATTTTTAAATTATCATTATTTGAAAATTTGATTTCCTCAGATGCAGTGCTGCTGAATAACACAGTGCAAAATTTTGGCATGCTGGACCTCGTGAAGAAGGTGCTGACGAGTCACAAAAGCCAAATGGATCGGTACCGGGAGCAGTACACACGCAGCTTAGTCGGTGAGCAGAAATCCAGGCCCTGGCTCGACCCGCTTGCTGGCTGTGTACGGTTTTTATTCCCCGCTGCTGTTTTTCCACAGCCCTGGAGCAGCAGTGTGATGAGCATCGCAAGCGTGCAAAGGAACTGAAGAGCAAGTCCCAGCACCTGAACAACGTCCTCATGACGCTCTCGCCGGCACCTTCTCCTCCGACTCCCAAACGACCCCGGCTCACACGGGCCATCTCTGGGCCAACAGCGGTCTCGACGCATCTCCCCAGCCAGCCGGCGCAGATCACGTTGGCCTCGGGGCTACCACTGACTCAGCTGACCAGCTTGCCCCTGGACAAAGTAATGACGGCCATCCAGTGCTCCACCGTCAGCAACTCGCAGCAAACGGCCACCTTTACGGCCACGGGCTCACCACTCCTTGGGGGCTACACAGTCCTGGCCACACCGGCTACCGGCCTTCCCAGCACGGTGGAGATCCAGCCTGATGCGTCAAACCTGACTGTTCTCAGTACGGCCGCCATTCAGGATGGCAGTACCATCGTTAAAGTGGTCAGCCCTTTCCAGCTGCTGACATTGCCTGGCCTGGGGGCCACGCTGCAAAACGTGACGGGGGCTGGGAGCACCATCGTCACCGTGCCAACCAGCAGCATCGAGACGGTTGTCACACAAGCCGAAGAGACGGCGATTATCGAAGTTAAGGACATGGACCCAGCCCTGGAAAAACAGTAGCGAATGGGGGGTGAACTGATTGAAAGTCATAAAGTCATAAACAGGGTTACTTCTGAAAAAGAAAACTGCTAGTCTGCGTTGCTGCAAGAATACCAGCCGTTTTCCGTATAAACACTAAGTTTTATTGACTATTCATCGTAGAATGTGTGCGACATGCTTAGGGGAACATGAATGGTGGTCACTTTATTCTAAAGAATGTGGTCAATTGCCTTGAAACTGACTTGGCCAAAGTTAACTGCAATCCTGTATGATAACCTAATCCATACAATACCAATGCGTACAGTGCATTAATGGCCCTTATGTGACTGAAACTCATTTCTTTCTGTTAGATCTGCGCCAGAAACCGCAGAAGATGCATTAGCAGAGTTTTCCACTGCTTTTGGTGATGTGTGAGTGTAGTTACAGGTTATCTTCCAGCATGGAATACTAGTGGTACATTACCTGCAGTCATACTCTCAAAAATTTTGCAATTTTTATTTTGTTCTTTCATCTGGTTATTGTTGATCTCCATTTATGGACAATGGTATAAAAAAGAATGAATCATACATGTATATTCAACACTATATTGTTCATTTATTTCTCTTCTTATACACACTGTTACAAAAGATCCAGAATAGTGACATGTCTTCCCATAAGCCTGCTGGTCTTAATTCAGACCATTTCAATGCTGAATATACTGGAGTAATTTTGGTTTGTGTGTAAATAAGTGATATGATTGAGACTGTAAATAAAATACATTGAATGTAAAATTGGTCTGTTAGGTTCACAGTAATTAAAATGCTGTATATTGAAAGCGTAGTAATAAATTATTTACTTTTTTACCCTGCTACTGTAGATTTTTTTATTCAAGATATGAATAGCTTTTTTCTCGTCCTAGTGATAATTGTTTTGTATTCACTGGTGGCTTTAGTGATTTTTTTTTTAGAATTCACGCCTTGATGATAAAAACCATTTCATATTAAAGACCAATACACTGTATTTTAAACTGGTCAAGCTTTTTCATATGCTAGAATTTCATTCCAGTTATTTCTCTTGTTTTCAGCACCATGTAGTTTCATTTATCTGAAAATGAAACCAATTACAGGCATTAGGTCACGAGTGCTGTTGAGGGAACTGGAGTTTGCAGTGGGCGTGGTATGTGTACACTGTATAAATACAACCACACAGCTGTCTGCCAAACTGCTGGTCTTGCTGTGCTTGAATTATGAAGCCTATTTTTTCTGTTAACAAATTTTTAAGCAGGTCAGAATTTCTGAAGATAATTGAAGGTAAGTGCTTTCCTTTTTTTCTGTTGAGTTTGTTCTTCTATTTTAATGAATTTCATCAATGGAGTAATTCATAATAATTTTGAACTGTAGAACAGTGATGGTTCATGGGTGAGTGGGTAGCTCTGGCTTGGGTTTCTGTAACTTCTTCCCAAAGTTTTTGTTGTTGTTTCATTCAGAGTTTTATTTGTTGCATGGCAACAAACTTTCCTTGAGCTATGCATGTTGGCTATCTGCCAACATTATGGTGATGCTACCTAGCTGGCAGCTACAGTATTTATTTTAGCTTTGTGGCAGTGGTTATGTTGCTGTTCTTTGCTTATTTGGGTGGAGCCAGGATGTCATTCCATTATTATTCTTTTGTACTGATCTGGATGAAGATCTATGAGCATTTATGTAAGTTGCTTTGGCTAAGGTCATCTGCCAAATGCTGTGAATGTAAATGTAAATGTAAATATGGGGTGGGGGTATTTCACCAGGCCTGATCAAATCAAATATTCAAATGAATTAATATGTGGGAAAATTTGTGTAATTTACTTCCTAAAATGCTTGTAATATGTGTTTTTTTTAAGATTTTATGCCTCTCAAAGTGTTTCAGCTTGCTATTTCGAAACCTCTCCTCAAGTCATATTTAAATGCCACCGGAAATGAAAGTAATATACTGAATGCATTTTAGCCTGACCACAATAACATTGCCTGCATAGTTTTTTATTTTCCATTTAGTAGTCTACTATTTAAGATCAAATTGAATTCTGTTAATTCAACCAATGGAGCCAATGTTACCAGAGAAATATTTTTGGAAATTTAAGTTCAGAGTTAAAATTGAATTTTTCTGTTTTGTGTCCCTCCCAAAAATAGATTCGGACTGATGAGATGAAAAAGCAGTTCCTTTGGGTTGCCAATTCACGACAGCATATAATTACCCAGAATGGCAAGACGAAGCCCAGTTCAGCCTAATATATCCAGAACAGTTAACCTTTATGTTGCATGTCCTTGGTGCTGCAGAAAGGAAAAAGAGATAACATTTTCTCTAGTCAGTAAAGGCCATCCTCGGTGTGCTGGAAATGTTCTCCTGGCCAGATGGGAAGAACCCCTTGGAAAATTGAGGCCTGTAAATTGTCCACCGGCATTTCCAAAGCCGCAGGAGTATGTACCTTGTTGGTATTTTGTGGAGGGGTCCGGCTGCACATTCCATGGAAAACGCTGTACCTTTGCAAGAAGTTCTGAGGAGGCCGCGGTGTGGAATTTTATGAAAGAGCAACATCTCAGCTACAGCCAGCTTATTGAGAAAGTTAAAAAGGGCCAGTCTCTGACCCAGAACAAATCACTCAGGCAGCCTCCAAATCAGCCAGTACAGCCTTTGGTCAACTCTCTTCAGTTCCACTGTGAAGTATGTAAGAAGTCATTCTCCTCAAAGGAAACATTCATGGACCACTGCTCTACTCCTGAACATGTGAGAATGATCTTATCTGATGCAACAGTAGAATGGAAGCATCGTGACCCACCTGAAAATGTGAACCAATCCTACAAGCTATGTGAGAGGTAGAGTAATGTGCCCGTGTAGCATGGCATTGTTGAATTCTCGAATCTGATTGGACAGAAGGCTATTGATTAATTTTCTAATAACTGCACCCATACTGCCAGCCAGTAGTAAATCTTAGTGGTATTATAATTAGGCAATCTTGAACTAGTGAATGGCTTATAGTCAGAGCAATGGACAATTTTTGAATTGAACAGTGCTGGCTTGGGTAGAATCTTAGAAAAATGTTTAGTCATTGACAGAAGTGGTTCTACGAATAAATGTTTTTTCTTTTGGCTTGTAAACGCAAAAATGACATCTTTATGTACAAGAAAACAAGAAAGAACTCAACCTTCTAGTGAACCTGTAAAAAATAAATGTCAGTCATACTTTGTCATATATAATTAAAAAAAGATAAATGCTTGCTAGTCTCATATGAACCACGCTGCTTGTTTTCATATGGGTAGCTGGCTAATGCACTGCAAGACATGAAATTGGCATTTTTAATTCACTTCACTGCACATCACGTTGTTCTTCAATTCCGCAGCCATGAGTTAAAAAACGTGCCATGCATGGTTTGGCATGCATTATTCCTTAATTAATAGAGTTTTCAAAGTATTTAGATTAAGGATCAGTTTTTTACAGTGCAGCAGCTGAACTGGAATGGATTACAATCATCTGAACTGTTTTAATATTGACAGTGTTAGGTGTGAATCTGCCTGTGACTTCTTTCCGCAGGCCTTCGACATGTGTATATGGGGCTAACTGTACCTTAGCTCACTCTTCGGAGGAGCTGATGGAGTGGCACATGCGGGACAAAAATGCACGAAAGAGGACGATGAAAGCGGCTGAAAAGGGGCTGCTGTCCTACCAGGAGCGATTGCTACAGGAGTACAGGGAAAGCATCTGCGAGGTTCTCATTGTAAGATCTCAACGCTTGATCCTGACCATCCAGTGGACCTACACTTCCCCAAATCCCTCAGAGCTCGTACTTAAACCTCAGATGCTCTTCTTTGCAGATGTCTGAGTCCGTGCCTGGTGTCACTGTGCAGTGTGACAGGGATCTATCTGTTATTGGTCGCTGGGAGGACTTGCCTTTAATGTGGACATTCAAAGTAACATCAGAGGTCAGTTATTCTTAAGTTGTAGTCCTGGTCAGGGTTTACCTAGCAGTTTCTGAATCACTCTTAGATTTTTAAAGTTAGGAATCCATTAATTAAAAAATAATAAATATATATAGTTTCATTTGTTAATTTTAATATCACACTAAAATATTCAGTTTAATAGTTCACCTGGTACATGAACTCCCCCTGAATACAACCAGACACTGCAAAACTCCCATGCTTCACTTCCTAATCCTTCATGTATGAATTATTTCAGATGCCTCTTGTTCAAGTTGCATTGCTGAAACAGGAATCAGGAGCTACGTTTACTTTGCATCGCAACAGCCCAGATGGTCCTTGTACTTATGCAAAAGGAGAGCGGTTTTGGACATGGGATGAGTCCTTTGAAATTCCTATCTACTTTAGTGTGAATTCCACCGGCACGCTCAGCCCAGGTGTGTACGACCAGTGGGTGGTGTTCGACTTTGATCAGAGGCCAGTGCTCTTACAGAAGCTTCAGGTGAGCTTGGGAGGGCAGACTCTCCCTTTACCAGAAGAGATGCCCTGCAGTGTCAGGCCCCTCCTCCAGGGTCTGGAGAGATGGCACCGGGGAAACAGATTCATCATTCCTTGCATAGAAAAAAGGGAGGAAGAAGATGAGCTCCTGAAGGAGTACAAGCCTCCTCTCTTGAACTTGCAGTTTAACCCAAAAGCTGAAGACCACAGTCCTTTAACCCGCCAGAACTACAGAGAGAGAATGCACAACTTCCTTTACAGAGAGGAGCTTGCACTAGAAGAGGTGGTGTCCAGGTAACAATACCTTCTGTCGTCCTTTCATGGAATTAATATGATTTGGGTAGTTATTCTTTGCTTCGTCATTATTATCATTGAACATTTAGCGCTGTGTTAGCTGCGTGGTGGCTTAGTGGTTAACTAGTTTCATGGGCAAGGCAGGAGATCGCCTGGTGCCCTGAGCTGGGAGGTCGATTGCGTAGTATAGTGTTTCTTAATCCTGCTCCTGGAGCCCTGTCTGCCAGGAAGTTTTCACTCCAGCCAAAACAATAATATGCTACCTGCAGGGGTGGCACAGTGGTTAGCACTGTTGCCTCACACCTCCGGAACCGGAGTTTGTGGCTCCATGTGTGTAGAGTTTGCCTCCTCTTCCTGTGTTGTCATGGGGTTTCCTCTAGGTATTCTGGTTTCCCCAAACAGTCCAAAAACACGCCTTGGTTAATTGGAGCTACCAAATTGCCTGTTGGTGTGCATGTATGAGTGAATGGTGTGTGAGTGTGCCTTGTGATGGGTTAGTGCCCCATCCTGGGTTGTTCCCTGCTTTGTGCCTAGAGCCTCCAGGATAGGCTCCACACCCCTTCTATCCCTGAATAGGATGAGTTGTTTCCAAAAATGGATTGATGGATACATTCTATTTGAAATTGAAACATTTTCTGTTGTCATTAAAATTCCAGAATCAGTCTGCAAGAAACTATCTCCTTGACTAATGGGATCTCCGGGACTGCATTTGGGATGAAATTTGCTCCAGCTGGGGAGCTTTTTGCTGAAGTGCCTGTACATTTCTCACTGACACCGGACACGACGGAGGGCTACGTGCTGAAGAGAGTGGTCTGTTCAGCCCTCGTGGCTCCCGCGTCAGCGGCCAATCAGAATGATCAGGTTTACGAGGCAGACATTGTTCGAGATGCCAGCAGTGAGAACAAGATGCATCTGCGGCTCTCCAAAAGATGCTGCCATGACATGAAGCTCCAGAGCAACACGGCCTGTGAAATGGAGGTCCAGTTTCAGATCAGCCGTCTTCCTCTCTGTGAGATGCACAAAGCCATCGACCTCCTTCCAGA